>JAOBRC010382014.1:0-19832 GCA_027575255.1 Scolionema suvaense
ATTTCCTAGTCAAGCTTCAAACAACTCTCATTTCTGAAATCTCGAGAGATAATTGATGAAACTTGGTCATTTGGAGCCCCAAACCTTGTACTGCATCATGGTCAGATTAGTTTCTTCCAAACTTCGAGGCCAAGTATTTTTTAATTTTTATATATTTGCGTGCATAATTTATGAATTTTTTTTCTTGATTTTAATTTTCAAATCAAATATCTCCTGATGGCTTTGTTTGTAGCTAATATGGGTGTTATTTTTGAATTCCTCCACCAAAAATCTACCAGAATAGAAAGTTTCATGATCTCATTGTAAATATTTTAGTTTTTATTGCCTTTTCCGTCCTCCATGTAGTCCTCAGATCCAGATCAGTGCATGGCAAAAAAAGCTGAGTCAGCAAAATTTTAAACAAGAATATCTCCGGAACCGCTGGATATCTTGAGTTCAAACATGCAGGATTTACTCACTGTAACAAGGGCAACAATATATGTGAAAATAAAGAAAATCCATTTTTTCGGGTTGCATGGCTTGATTGAATTGGCATGGAATGACCCTGTAGCCATTGCCATCAGTTCCGGTGAATTCTCACACTCGTAATGTCATGCACGCCACTCTTACTAACCCTCAAAGTCAGCCTTAGTCTGTGTCTGTGTCTTTTTTCTGGTGTAACTAGATCTTATGCTTCCTATCCTTTCATCGGCAGAGTTATTCCCTGTGAATAGGGGGAGAGTGGTAGCCACTTTGGTCTGTCATTCTCTTGGAGGTATTGCACTTCTATGTGCATTGCTAACACCCGATGTTGCGTCGTTTATTTCACCTAGTGTTTTGTGTTTTCTTTATCATCACTTTACATGATCCTCTTTATTGGCCTTTGTAGCTATAGACTAGACTACGTATAGCTTTTTTCTGAATTTTTTTCCATTAGAGTTGGAGAAGTTTGACTTCCGCACAGAAGACCGTTGCAGTGGTGCTGTTTCTGTCTACTGCTGGCCTGATATTTGTTCTTCTCCACACCACAAGTGTACCCATCGGTACCCTTGAAGCCGACACACGCCACATTCCTCATCCAATCCCTGCCGCATTGAAGGAAACACTTGTCAAAAAGTATATACAAAAACAGCAGGAAGTTAACAGATTGAACCTCGAAAATCTCAAAGCTAGTAAAAGAGGACCTCCTAATCTAGGTCGTCCTCCATTTCCAGGTGATCCTAAACGAAATGTATACCCAAACGAGGACAATTCAGAACGTGGAGAACATGGGATTGCTATGGACGGAACCGTGCACCACTTGAGTAAAGGAAGGGCAAAGAAGGATCAGGCACATATTGAGAAGGAAAATTCTAAAATGAAAAATGATAAACTTCATCATGAATTTGCCTTTAGAGAGTTTCCTACCCATAGTACTGAACACATAGTTGTGCAAGATACTGTAGTTCAGAAAAACAGCCAGAGTGATGATGACTTTAAGTCGTATAGACTGGTGAATGGTAAAAATGAGGGTGAACTTGACCTGGACAGGCGTATACAAGGTGGGCTGCAGGTTGTAGGTAGTAAAGATCTGGCACACAATCCCAACCTTGTATTGCACACTGAGAGACAGGAAGCAGTTGTCGCTGCATGCAAGCATGCTTGGAATGGCTATAAAAAGTTTGCATGGGGTCATGATGAACTGAAACCTATGCAGAAAGGATACAGCGAGTGGTTTCGACTAGGTTTTACAATTGTAGATTCTTTGGATACATTATGGCTGATGAATATGCTTCATGAGTACAAGGAAGCCCGTGAATGGGTTAAGAATGAATTGGAATTTGATCATCCTACTGTTGCCAATCTGTTTGAAACAACTATTCGAATTTTGGGAGGTTTGCTGAGTATCTACCATCTGACTCATGATAAAATGTACCTTGAAAAAGCGGTAAGCTATTTCTCTGTTTGCAATTTTGTTTTACCTAAGTTTCTGTCGTTCTCTCACTCAGAAACTGGAGCAAAGCTTTTCCAGTTAGATAAAGTCTTCCATAAGAATATGGTAACTAAGTGTCCCGTTAGCCCATTAAATACCAAGGACAAATATAATTGTTCTCATGGTGTGTTTTCGGCTGCAGAGTTTAATTAAAGCTGCATGTGAGGTCTCAACAGCCGGGGGCGTATATATCCAACCTTTGATACGTGTGCCACCATCCATGAAGATATATATGTAGTACGTCCTTATACCAAGGATGCAAGGTTCTGGCTGCTCGCAAGCTTGCTGCCCTTATATTGAATCTGGTTTGTGTTTTCATCTGGTCATTGCATATTAACCTACCTGGTGTAAAATTATAAGGCGCAAATGTACCTTTTCAAGATGGACTCCTCTGGGAACATGCAAGTTTTTCTGTGGGCAAAGCTAAGCTCTATTGTTTTCAGATTCTTACTGAAAAAAAATGAATAAATGGAGTGTTCAAAATCTATACGCAAATCTGAAGGATCCTGCTCAAGTGAATCTGAAGGACGGCATTTTTCTTTCTGGTTATGCATAACGAATACATCACACTTTCAACTAGAAGCTAGAACTGATATTATTGAATAACATTATATTGTTATGCATAGGAATGTCCCCATTTTGGTTTATTTTATGATGATTTTATGTGGTTTCTAAATTATATATGCCTTACCAAGGGGATCGGCTACTCAGGGTAACACAGGTCAGCTACTCAGGTACCAGCAGGAACAACGTATATATATCATTGGCTGTTCATGGGAAATACATCTGGCATTGACAATAGCATCGCGAGATGTAGCACTACAATCCCGGGCGTAATGTCCAGATCCTCTACTTTTTGAAGATTATTCTTGAAGGTGATCTCTGCAAGAGGTTCCAAAGCACACCAACGTTACAATTTCTTTGGTTTTCTTGCGATCCTCTTTACCTCTCTTTACATGTAAGGTGTCGGGTAAATCCGGACCACTGGTCCTTTATTACCCGTACTATGGTCCAATTTTACCCCAATCTTGTGGGTCAAAGTGGACCTAAAAAAGGTCATTTTTCTTGACCTATAGGGTTTCAAAAGTGATAATGTCAGCACTGACTGTCCCAGACATAACTTTGTTTGATTCTGAATGTGCAGAAACAGTCCTGACATTAACCCCGGGGAAGCAAATTTCACTTTTTCCCAAAATGGTCCGGGTTTACTTCGCTTGACTATATTTTCTTCGCGGATATGGTTACTGTAAGTTGGAAAACGTTGTAAATGTAAAGACCATAAAGTTCATGGCGATGTTCCGTGTGGTTTTAGTAGAACCTAAATTGAGCATAGACGCTTAATGATAGGATCTCACTTGTGCTTTTATAACTAAAGTAAGATTCCATAAAGTGTGTAATGTTTTGGCTCCTTGCTGCTTTTATGTGTTATTTTGTGTCGAGGAATGAGTGCATGCTAGAACAAGCAGATATTTACAAAGAAGATATGAAAGTTATATGATCATCTCTGATAGAGTCAAGAAAATTTTTTTGTATTAGTAGGCATTACACAGATCTGCCTTGATGCTACTACGCTATACACCAGGAAAATACATGGCATCCCCTAAAAACCTTCTCCTGGTGAATTAGTTTGAATGTGTAGATTGCCGATTTGACCGGGATTCTAATTTATTATGTGATGAAGTGTTCTGAAATTTTGCTCAAAGGTAAGTATTTTAATAGTCTTCCTAACAGTAGCCTATGCAGCAGAAATATTTCAGGTCTGCACTTCTAGATGGAAGGCTTTTGACTAATAAATTCAGAAAATATGTATATCCAACGAATTTTCCCAGATACTTTCCCTTGTAGGAACTAATAGTGTAGCTCACTGTGTATTCTGCCTGTGCTTGCATTAGTAGTCTGAATGCCTCAACCTTCGGTGATTTTGAAACATTTTGACCTTTCAGAAAGATTTAGGAGATCGGTTGATGGGCGGTTTCACATCTGGCTCAAAGATTCCCTATTCAGACATTGTTTTGAAGTACAAGCGTAGTATACCTCCTCGTTGGAGGGGTGATCGTTCTCTGGCTGGAGTTGCTACCATACAGCTTGAATTTAAAGACTTGTCTGTCGCTGTCAATGATATCAAGTATCAGGTACTTGTCTCTATAGTGATCGTTAATTAAATTTTGAATAAAGGTCCTGAAAGAAATTAGAGCTGAAAATTGTATTTGATCTTCTTTGAAAGCAAGGCATCTAAATTGTGTCACGTGTTTGAATTATGTGCTGTGGAAGTTTAAAGGGAGGCCCGACAGGTGCTTCACCTTCTCAACTGGGGGTTCTAGGGGTAGTTGTGTGCCCCCTGGTGTGTTCAGTTTTTGCTAAATGAAGATGTACAAACCTATAAAGTACCAGTTTTCAGGGTTTTTCCTAGCCACTTTCCTTATGCCAGGTTTGTGCTAAAATATCGAGATTGGGAAACTTAATTTTAAAAATTTTGCAGAGTTTTGTCAGGTATGAAAGCATCAAAATATTATATTGTAAACTATACTACCATTGTATTCAATACACAAGGCCGTAAGTCCTCAGGAAGTATTTCACACGCACACAGACACTTCTCTTGTAAATGTGGAATGTTTCAAACTGGTGAATGTAGATGGAAATTGCTTTGTTAGAAAATTGAGTTTTGAGTCAATTGAGTTTCTTACTTCCTATTTACGGACCTAAGAAAGTGGCTAGGAAAAACCCTGAGTTTTGACCTTCCTGGAGAATTTAAGCTTTTAGCTGTTCTAATTTTTGAGAGATCTTAATTTTTGAAGCAAAAAGAGCCTGTTTTTAGGACTTAATTAAGAAGGCGGAGACTAGTTGTCTGAAAAAACTGGCCATAGCACAATGATCGTGTCAATGTGGGCTACGTCTGGTATGAGTTTAGTCTTGATAGGATTGCTAAGTGAAAAGTTATATAGTTTAAAAACGATTTTGTCCAGTGGATGCGGAGATCGAGAAACCCTTATGTAGGCCTGTCAATGATGATTTTAGCAGGCATGCAACAGGCGCACGCGATAATCCAGGCAAGCGATAGCACTTCCAATATCTTTTTCCTCGTACCCTCATAGACCTACAGTTGCACATCACTCACATCGAGCGATAGCTTTGTAGCGAACCAGGGGATGTTTTAACCGTGCGAACCCCAAACACGGGGCGACCCATCTTTCCCTGCAGTGAAAGGCAGCCTTTCCTATACCTTAGCTGCTAAGCGAAGTCTATTCGCATGTACAGATTAACTATTCCTTTAATTAGGAAACACTTGCAGTATGGCTTTATAAAATGTATGTTTGATGCGCATGCTCGTGTAATGTGAAACTTGCATGAAAGTAGAAGGGTGGTAAGCATGAGGACACAGGAAGTTTAGAAAGCGGAGAAGCGTGTGAAATCTTCAAGCACCATAAATTTTAGGTCAACATGATATAAGAAAGCAAAGGAAATAGAAAGGCACGGGAAACGTTTTAAACATACTTGCTTAGGAATGATCGTGCAAGGTGACAGTGGGACAAACTTAGGTCTATCTATCTGTCTTTCTGCGCTGGCTTATTTGGCGAGCAAAATTGGCGTGTTGGAACAAATAGATTGTCAATATATATTTTTCTTCTGATTTACTGGTTGATGGAGAAGTTCACAGAAAAAATCCCTGTCTTATATCTGAGCTTCAAAGATCTGTCGTTGACTGCATAGCTCCTGGCGTGATAGTGGAATGATTTCGTATGAAAGCAAAATACCCATCTGTTTCAAACTCACTGATATGGTGATAATAATCGGCGTGCAATGTACAAGTGATCAATTTCAAGAATGCTGATAGTTGGCCACGGATGTAAACATGAACAGAAATGGGTTTCTTGTTAGCAGGGGAGATCTCTACTGCAGACGCAAATCTGAGGCATGTTATCGTCCAATCTAGCTGTGCGGTAATTGGTTGGCTTCCAGAGATTAAAGTGTTTGCCACGGCGTGCACATGCAATTATCTCAGTGACAGGCCTGCCTTTGTTGGCAAAAGTTGGGAGGCTGAACCCTAGTCCAGATTTTTCCGCACTTTTTCTGCACTGGGATATATCTGTTCTTAAAGAAATTCGCAGAGTTGCAGCTTACTCAACAGGGCATACATACTGTACCTAAAACTTATTCTAGTGCAAAATCGAGCCATGTTTGCAAAAGTGAAAATTCTGTTTTTGAGGTTCCCCTATGAGGGTACCTAAAATCTGATGTAGACGAGAATGCTGGTGAGGTATTTTCAGAAAAGTCACCAGACTTGGATCTCGAAGGAAGTGGTTGGAACCTCTGAAAAGCTCTCCAAAAAAGTTGCTGGCCAGAATGAACGCCACTTTTGGTTTTTTTCAAAGTGTGAAAAATTACATCTAAAGTCCATTTTCTAATAGAACGATTTGCCCAGACCTAAACAAAAGGAAGGCGATTCTTGAATGTTTTGAAGGGGAGAATGTATGTGGGTAGTTTCAACCAGGTTCGAGCCGGATAAAGAAATTTTTTGAGTCAAAAGGGTCTGAACATTTCCTAAATTGGTAAAAGTACCATTAGTATCCCGACCTTAATTTTTGTTGTGGGACACCGAGAAGTAGCTATCAGCCTTTTTAGTTGAAAAAAGTCAAATTATCAAAATTTCTCCTGCTCAATGCCTTAAAATCACAGTTTTTTCTTGATTTGAACCTCATCAACTCAACCAATTTTGACAAGCCATCCCGCTCTGAGTCTTGTTCTTCCAGGAGATGACTCTATATCAAAAATCAAATCTGTCTTCATTTGTTGTCTTTTTAAGATGTACCTGCAGTCAGACGTCTTGGCACCTCTGACTTGTCAAGAACAAATTTCCAACTTGGCCATCTGTATCCCTCTCATAGTTTGAAAGCCAAGCTTAGCCTGACAGTAAACTGTATATTGGAAGGTAGTATAGCCTCTACAAAGCTCTCCATATAAAATAAACCATACTTCTCAGATCCTTCTACAGGGTTTTCGGAGTCTGTAGACGGCATGGTTTTTGCCGAGCGATTTAGGGTCACAAGGCGATATTTTGTGCAACTGCTTAAGGCCATAAAATTTGAAGCTCTCAGGTTTTTGGCTATAACTGATCAGGTCACCTGTGACCACACTACACTTGATCTTAGCCAAAAGGCCGAGAAGCAAAGTTTGGCTGTTACTTGCGCACCTTGTAGTCCTCCCGGTAACTCATTGAGTTAAGGTGGTACAGCAGGAAAATAATTGAAAAATTCGTACCCGCGGATTTTCTTCAAACTTTGTCAGTTGCACCATATGCACACTCCCATTCCAAATTTCAAGCTCGAAAAACGTATCTAAATTCACATATTTAGAGCTGAAACTTCATAACAATTCTCATCTTGACAACAATAGAGCGATGTGAGTTTTCTCTACAAGTGGTTTGTTTATCCATTGTAGCAACCTGGCGGCACCATGGAACGCAGCGTGAAACAATAGAGCTCTGCAAAAGATCAGCTGGTTGATTCACCAAGTGATGATAGGCGGCGAAAACAGGCTAGCAGTAGCATCAAATGTCGCTCATATATTGGCTGCAGCTGGATTTTAATGCTATTGTTTCTCATTGTCGTTGCGAGAAAAGTGGGAGCTCATTGGTTCAGAGCGGTGTTTACATCTCTGGGAACTAATTTGCATATCAAGCACTCACTGCAACCAAAGGACAGCGATGATCACGGAGGCAGTAGCTACGAAGTGTGCCCACTTTGACAACACATTTGGGTATGATAAAAAGTCCGCAAATGATTGTTCTTTGGCAGCGGAAGTCATTAATTTCCTTTTCTCGCCGAAATAATAAGCGATGAAGTGATTATTCATTGAGGAGTGCTTTCGCATGCTGTCTTCAATCAAAACTTGTGGGAAAGTTGTAAGTGAGGTGCGAGCGAAGGTTTTCTTGATCGCTTGTTCGAAGGTAGAAGCTAAAAATTATGGGTGACGCTAAGCAAAGAGGCTTTCCATGGTGTGACAGACAATATTTCATGGCTAGGAACTAGGTAACTCTAAGGAACACTATAGAAACAGAATGACAAATCTAGTGAAAAAAATCGCCCGTATTTTTTTAACAGCAACAAACTTCTATAGGATGCCATAAAAAGAATTGCACCAAAATGAGCCAACAAGATACAAGTTTTACTTTTCTATTTTTCATTGTCATGCTTATGACGTCATACTATTCACCTGTTACCATTTATATGTCATGTCTCCCGTGAAATTAGTACAGCAAGACCTAATAAAATAGTTACAACAAAAATTTATTGGCAATAATATTTTGTTGATATGGAAATAGAAGCTCAAAGGAGCGCTATTTTTACTGCTGTACCACCTTAATTCATTGCCCTGGTTGCCTTGGTTTAGATTTTACATTGGTTGGGTATGAGAGAATCCACTTTTTCGCACACCTGGCAATAGTGAATCAATCATACTCATAGACTCTCTTCCAAATTTTCATCATCGAAATCCAATTTAAGTGTTACAAATGATTGGAAAGTTTTTCATCTGTATGTAGGTAATGAAAGTAGAGAGATGTTCAGGATTCTTCATGTATTTTTCCTACTGGAGCATAAAATGGATCTCTCTTGCAATATCAAAGGTGACACCCCCTCACCAGAGGGAAGCTTCAGTTGCAGTCCCTATCTGGCCAAATTTTTCTAAATACATCTGCTCAAATGTACTGGAGAGTTTTTGTACCAAATAGAAGGACTGGGAAATAGTCAGTTTTCAACTCTGCATGCAATATTCTAGATTTCCTGACAAAAAAAGAATGTCACTGACCCCGCCCATAGCTGAAAAGCTTTGAGATACATTGTTGCGAAACATTTTGCATAATAAAACTCCATTCAGTATTGAAGTATTGAAAATAAGTTTAAAATAATAGTTCATGCTCACAAAAATAAGAACTGACTACAGCATGTACACTAGCAGATTTGGTCTTTGGGAAATCTTGATTTGTAATGTTGTGTTTTTAGAAGCTGCTTTCAGACATGCATGACGACAAGGGCAAAGTGCCGACACTTTAAAAATTTCCTAATAACTTCTGAAGTAATGGTGAACAAATCACTTGTGCCTTTCAGGACACATGCAGAGCAGTAAAATGAATATTAGCATAAAAATGAAAACAGGAGAAAGCCTGTGTTAGCTTCGAAGGTTAAATTTGTTTGTAGTTGATAGTCATCTGACAGTGCTTGTAAGATCCCCAGAAATCAGCACTTTCTCATACTGCATTGAATATCAACTGCCATTCCACTCAGCTCTAGAGTTCAAAAAGTTGGCATACAAGACAGACTGCAACAGAGGTCTTGTTTGATACCTATGGCTAGCTCTACTTTTGGCATTAATCAGACTTGTGCGGAGAACAAATGAGCTGATTTTAAAAATAAGCAGTGAGACCGGGGTAGAAAACAGACTGACAGGTGCAGGCAAAAAATGATGCAACCATAACTTTGGCTTGATTGGAGATAGCTAGACCCACAGCTTAACCCTTAGACTCCGCTGTTTTGCATGGTCATGACTCCTGAGTGCGCAGTATTTTAAGCGTTTTCATGCACTTTGCAAAAATGCTTATATCTCGTAAACAAAAAGAGATACAGCAATAGTTGACACATTTCTGGAATCCTCCTGTCCTAAACTTTCAGAAATTATCAAAATATAGTGTCCAATAGTCACTGGAAGAACATGGGTATGAGTAGTTTGAGTCACATAGAAATGCGCTATGACTAAAATGGCACAATTTTACATGTTCATTACACCAAAGGAAAAAAAAGTGGCGGAAAAGCACCAAGTTGTTATTTTTCTTTTCAAATGGAGCTTTAAGTACAACATATCTAGTATAAAAAGCGTGACTGGCAATATAAAACCAGAGCAAGTGGTTCCTAGAATAGTTGAAACATGCCCCATGCAGTGACTGGCTCCACCTGCTCCCTCCTAACCCCGGCATAGATACCATCAGGTAGCTATCATTTTGCCCTAGAAAGTGGTATGTTACCTGTCCACTCAAAGACTATCACGTTCCTATTTACTTCATATTAGGCAAAGACCGTAAAACACCTGTTCCTACAGGTAGAGCAGGCTAGAAGCAGCCATATGTTCTTCTTCTGCTAGCCCTAAACTAACTCTGCAAGCCCCCACTCTCAAATGACTCTTAGAAGCAAAGTATGCCTACAATATTGATATAAACTGCGCTTGTCCACGTGAAAAATGTTTTACACGACACTTACCAATGATGCGCTTAAATGTCAGCTTTCTACTAAAAAACATGGTCAGAAAGAATCTTTTTCCTCACACTGGCACTGCAGCATCACTTCATCTGAGAGGCCGAATTTTTCTCTGCCTTTGATGGCTCTGAGTCGCACTTAATCGGGGCTTGCCGCATACCAAAAGAACGTATATTTGATAGAGAGTAAGTTTAATCGCTCACTTGGTGCCAAAACTGCTTATGGAGCAAAATATGAGCAATAACATTGATCAGGGTTGCATCAGGGTTGCAAATCCCGTGAACGCCAAAAGGCGTCATTCGGAGTCTAAGGGTTAGACAAGCTCGGCTAGACTAGTATTGCAGCTCAAAGACTTTGAATGGAATGGAAGACAAGTGCATTGCAGCAGACATCTTATTGGTAAAAGTTTAATCAGATAAAAGAGAACAACTCAAGCATAGCTAGCTGTCCTTTGTCCTGTCGCAGTCTAGAGACGTCCTTCACTGTTCAGGAAACATAGCTGTGTGGTTGTCCATGGACTACGCTGTGAAAACTCAACTGATCAACAGACATCATGGCTTCTCATCTCTGATCATGCAGCAAGGGCAAGTCTATATATATATATATGGGAAATGTCACAAAATTGTGATCATGATCACACTAGGCAGACATCAAAGTTGCCCTTATATTTGTGGAATACGCCTAAAACTTGTGATGGTCCGTAAGCAAAACCAATCTTTGAATAAAGTTAACTATCAAACACTAAGAAAAGTTATAGTCCTCATCAAATGTTTCACATTGCAGTATGGGAGTGCTGTGAATTAAAGTATTCTATTCACGTGGTTGCCAATTACCATCAGGAAGCTTACCGTCAGCTCTGAAGCACAAATCGATGCCGGTGTCCTAAATGGTACAGACGTGCCAGCTGTGTCACGTCATACAAATATAATCTCTATCTGCCTCTGGTCAATATCATTGGTAGACAAGTTCTACCCTGTAAAAGTGGAGATCGGTGTGTACTCTCTAGAGATTTTTTTCTGGATGTTTTTCCTAGGTTAATTTTTTAGACATCAAGTTGCCTTAGTCACAAACCATGTTGTGTCATTTGCTTCTCTTACAATATGTGGATATTTTTAATGTGGTAACTTTTTTGTGTATCATATGTTAGTGACAGTTTTGCCCTCTATTTGCTTTCCTCTAGTATACCACAATGTTATCAATAGTAAGATGATGGTATCATTTATTGTTTTCCCAATCACTGTTTATATGACAATAAGTGGTTTCTGAAAAGTCTTTGATCTTGGAAATAACCCAGAGTACCAACTAAACTAAGGTAAAACAAGTTAGCATTAACGGTTAATATAACATGCCTTTTTTACTACACCAACATAACAACTCGGAAAACCAACTTACACTATAGCTGACCACCTATTCTTGCTCATAAATGAAGGAGAACTTCCAAATTTTGGTCCCACAGGTGGTCTGGTCTGCAAATTACACGCATTTGAAATTTGCAGACTGACAATACGGTTTTCCATAGGAACCAATTCTAAAAATTTCAGTTTGGCGAAAAATGCTTGGGGATACGAATTTCTGGCCAAAAGTGATGTATTAAGGCTGGAAACGTTGCGTTTTAATGGGAGAGCAAGTAAGAAAACATTATATCTTCCGAAATTTGGATTTTTATGAGTCCAAAAATGTTGAAAAAATTTGAACTTTACCCCTGTTTTTTGGACCCCCTGGCGCATGAATTTATTCAAATTAGACGTTTCCTGAAAGAGCTCATTGAAAGCAATCATTTGAGCCCAAAATCATTGAAAATGGTTGAACAGGCGTGAAATTAGAGCAAAAAAACCCCGAAAATTTGGCACTAAATGACATTACCACCTGTCAGAAAATGACCACGTTACACCCCCTGTTATAGCTTTGATAACCGAATTTGCACCAAAAGATGCGCAAGTAAATTCTGTTGAGACAATTCTGTTGCAAAAATGTGCGGCAACAGCTTCAGCCGTTTCTTCGCAGTAAAAATATTGGACTAAGGGGGGGTGGAAGTACCCCCTCTCCCTTGTTAAGTCAATCGTTAATAGATGCTCTGCATTTTCTCAATGAAATAAGTCTGCATCTCTCAGTTCGTATTTGTTACTGTTGAAAGTTGTGTTCATGCTGGTTATGGAGTAAATCTTCTTTAAGCTTTACTAGTGCAAAGTCAGTGGAAGTTGCGTCAGCATTTTCATGACCAATACTATTTCGCTCTTACTGCCCTTCTCGTGGATAGAGCCCGTCATTGTTAATTGGTGGGAGCAGCCCTCTTTTTTATGGTCTAGTTCGTCTATAGTTTTTTCTGGTGTACGGATGCCTCTCCCTTTCCCTAGTGTTGTTTTGTTGGCCATTCGAGTGCAGTTTTTCTTCCACCAGTACAGTTTTGTATCCATTTTCAATATGGCGCATATCCGCAATGTTCATAAAAATGATTTTAATTTTCCATTTCTTGTTGGTTTGTTGTACAATAATTTTGAACGTTTTTTTCCAGCTATCCTAGTATCTACTGAGTAGTCTTCCTTAAAAAGGGTGGAGAGCAGTTCCCTTAATTACTGCTCTCCAGAGTGGTATATTGATCCAATCTTTTTTTATGCTGAGTTTCACAATTTGGTCATTGTGTTTATATCTCTTCTCTCTCTTGTATGTGCTCTTTATGGCAATCCTTCCCTAATGCATTCAGATCTAATTGAAACACTTGCTTTTTGTTGTGACAGGCTGCTGCGTACAATGTTATGAGTCATATCTTTTCGGAAAGACCAGCACATGGACTTTGTTCCATTTTCATAAATGCAGATTCGGGAAAGTTTCGTCCTGGGGGTACCATTACATTGGGAGGAGGAGGTGACAGCTATTACGAATACCTGCTGAAACAATGGTTGCAAGGTGGAAAGAAGGATGACAAGTTGGTTGACATTAATACGTTTTGTATTCTTAATGATGATAAACTTCTTGCATTTTATGTCCTGAATTTAGATGGTCAATGTATCAATTTATCATGTTGACAACAGTTAACCAATTAATTATAACTTGTTTAGGACTGAATTGTTTTTTTCATATATTTTATTGCTTTGTTAGTGGAAAATTCCTAACAATGTTTATTTTTCTCTTATGTTTAATATTTTTGCCGTGCTTTGCAGTTCTATTTGACATGTATACAGAATTCTCTTTAAGGCCAAGATGCATGAAGTCTTTGACTTGAAAGTCTCCCCTTTCTCAATACGCGATAGCTATCCCGCATCACACTCTGCTCAGCTCCCATGTCCTGATGAATACAACCCGCAGACAGATAACCAGAAAGAGAGGGAGACTTGAATATTCTGCCATGGGACGATATTTGCGCTTAATGTTGCTCCCATCGATGAGCCAGATTTCTGGGTTACTAAATATAGCTCACCCAGTATTGTTCTGTGTTGCGCTATTCAAATTGCAATCAATGAGAGCGCAAATTGTGCTTGACGTCAACAGCGCTAGTTGGTGAAATGTTGCTCACTTTGACTAATCAATAATTCATTATAAATCTAGAGCCGTTGCTCTCATGATTTCGCTGCGGAAGTTGTTTGCTGCAGTGGATGAAAGCTGCCTTGCGTGAGCTCGAGCTGTAGCCTGACCCACGGTTTAAATGTAGCAGGTTCTTCCGTATCAACTGAAAGTGATTGAAGCATATTGAAGAAGCGGAGCACTTTTGTGATGCAGCTGACTGGTTCTGGCAAAAGTCTGGTTTATCTGACACTAATTTTCTTCGCTGATATTTCGCATAGCTCCAGTTTTCTGACACATGTCATATCGCCGTTTGTTTTCTGACCAGATGGTCAACAAAATTTTCCAGCTTTATTTGTGGCTGCATGCGATGGAAACGTATAGATTTGGAAGATGTAATATTAAGAAATATAAGGTTGTTTTTACGTTATCCGGAAAATGTAGCTAGGCAATTGCTGAGAGAATGAGAATTTTGTTCATGAATGTTGTGTACTGTTCTCCAAGAAATACAGCCGATAGCTGAGAGAACGAAACTTTAGTTCACAACTTGCTGCCGTCGCTGTCGAAAGTCGTGCAATACTAAAGTGGTAAATATCCTATGTGCCGTTTTTGTTCTTCTCTATGGTTGCTATGAGCATTTTATGTATCATTTTTATGGGAAAGATTTTGTGAATGTATGCTGTCGAATTAGTACAGCCAGGAATAATGTTCAATATAAGGTGTATGGAGTTCTGTAGATTTCCCAAGGAATTAAGACATGCTAGAAACTCTTGTCAACAATACGACAGTGGGTTTCGCAGAAACTGTTCAGGCTAGCATGTTTTTGCCTAAATGTTGCCGTAGTAACCTTTATTATTTCTAGCAGTCTGGACATAATCTTTTTGTTTTATACGAATCCGTAAATATGAGCTGGCGCTCGTTTTCAGCCTCATTTGTTCCTAATTTGTTCTCATATCACTAGAAAATACTGGCTGTGGTCATATCCAAACGTAGAATTGTGTTCTTCTAGGTAAACAACAAGTTTGTTCAATATAAAACTCCTTTTATGAAGAATCACTCAACATAAGCAATTTTTACAGAATTTTCAGTGGATTCATGTGCAGCATAAATCATCAGTGCTAGCAAGATGTCAATCGTTACAAGAAAAGTTTGTTCCCCTTACAGTCTTTGTCTAATCACAAAATTTGAGCATATTCATTATAAAACAGTATTGCTGTTCTTAGTATTTGTAATAAAACTCAGCCTGGGTTTGTCCCCAGGTACTTTTTAATTTTTAGACAAGTTTGATACTGGTGTTGTTATGGACTCAGTTTTTTTAAAAGAGCCAGAAAATTTTCTTAATTTTTTTCCCGATTTTCTGCATCAATTGCTCTCAATTTTTTGTAATGTCACAAGACAATACTGGCTTGAAGTTTAGCAGAATTGATGGCGTCGTAAATCAATGATTTATCAAAATAAAAAGCTGCTATAATCTCAAAATTTGATCATCTTGACTTAAATGGTATTACTGTGCTAAGCTTTGATGAACCTCAGCATGGTCTCCTGAGCTTTGATGAAGCTTATCATACTCTAGTTCTTAAATTGTTCCTGATTTTAGGCAAAGTCAAGGCAAGAATTCTTATAAAATTGTCATGATAAAAAGAGAGTAAAATTGTCCATTAAATACCTACTTTCATATTTTCGACTGTCCATTTGACATATCTACGGAGTAATGATAATGGTGGGGATTTTATTAGCCATGGCGTGCCTGTTTTCTAGGCTACTGAACATTTGGGCGATGACGTGTGCTTTTGATATTTTTTGGAAGCTGGCAATGATGGGTTTTCCTATCACGTTTTGCAGTTGCTGCTTAATACTCTTTTCAGATTTTAAATGGCAGAAGGGGGTTGGAGGTACGTTGTTCGCCAACCATCAAAAGTACATGCTCATCTCTGTTCATGCCTTGGGGTCTTTGGCTGTAGTATTTATGCACAAAGTTTTTACTTGTATAAGCATGAAAATTTTTTTCAGACTGAGTCATGCTTCGCAATTTTTCGTTTGCTAGCCTCAATGGTCAGTCGAAAAATATGCAAGTTCTCAGCAACATCTTTAGAATAAGCAGTCATGTACTTGTCCAGTTATTAATTTGACCCTACTGTGCCTGGACATTTTGCCTACTTTTTGGTTTTATTGAGGGATTCTATTGGACCTAACAGCAGAACTTCATATCATCAGGAAATGAATTAGTACTCATTTTCAAGACTCTCTTTTATAGTAAATACTGCTGATCGTTGATTGATGTCTTTGTAGTGGGAAGTTTTCTGCTGGGAAGATCATTTTTGAAGTATAATTTTTCCTCTTGTAATCAAGGACGTTTAAATAACCCTCCTTGTTGTAATTTACCACATGGAGATGCATGACACAAGTTTTCCATGAAATGTGGCCAAAATGTGCCCGATTAAAACTTGACTCTTGCTATAAACGGCACCTGCCTCGAAGTTTCAAATTTTTGGAAGTTCCGTGGGGCAGGGAAAGTTGCCTAGTATAGGATTGACTTATCTCTCTGTCATTGAAAACGACATACTTTCTGGGCACATTCTGCGTGGCTACTATACAAACGATATTATCTAATATTTTAAGCTTTGTTCTTGTCGTTATTTTCCGCTGGTATTTCTTATTTTTGGCTGAGTTGATAGCATGAGGAATTTTTATAATATGTCTTGCTTATTTCAGGGGTTTTGCACGCAAGGAAACTGAGGCATTCAGGAGCTCCTACGACTGCGTCGCTGAAATCCGTTCGTTGTTATCTGGAAGTTTTCCTACTGTCGCTCTAATTACCACTACCACAAATGCTACTACAGAGTATGTCGAAGAAACTATGTCATTCATTTAAGGATCACACCCATCGACCCTATGCTAGACTCTACGACCGAACTATCGATTTTATGCTAGATACGCCCAAACTACCAAAGATGTTTAAGACTTGGTTTTACAATCATTTTTGAGTGAAATAGTGTTTTTGTGCTTTAATCCTCACAATAGCATTGGGAATAGCTGAAGATTGTACAGTTCTTAAACCCTTTTTATGTAATGCTTGATCATTTCGTGTGTACTATATGAATTGATTAACTTAAGAAGGGACAGGTTTTGTGCAATAGAGAGAGGGATTTATGAAATATTTATTTGAGGGTTTACAGTACTTCATTTTCGCGTCGAAGTTAGCCGTTATACGTAGCTTGATTGATTTTTTAATCCTACGCAGCATGGAGTGGGGTCAGTATACCACTTGATTTTTTTAAAGTCTCAAGAACAACATATCCGAACCTGTGTTTGTATCTATGAGGACATGTTGTACAGTCATGTTAAACCATAATAGATATTTTGTTCGGGCAGATGATTTGTTGAAAGTGTGCAGAAAAATCCTGGTAAAACATTGTCATGAATGTCCTTTCCATCGACAGACTACATCACCCTGGTAAAAGGGGGGAGAGGCTTTCGACACTCTGGAGTAGATTCTCCTATTTCTAACCCGCAACTTCAGGTTATGTTGGTCACGATGCATGTCGTGTTATTCGTTCATCTTTTCAATTCTACCTTCTGAGAAATTTGATGGGCATATCAAGGAGTGGTGAAAGTTGTCAGAAATTCAGTAAAACTATTTTACTTGATCATTTAAAATTATCAAACCCATCTTCAGTAAAAAAAGCACGACTTGCATTCGGTCATTGTGACCTGCTGCTAATTGTTTGATGACGTAAGCATGATTTTAATACCTCAAACGTAAAGAAGAATAGCATAGCTATAATCGTGCCAAGTTTGGAGACTGCATGATGTCCCAGTCAATTTTTAGAAAGGAGGGGAATCATGTTGACCCACCTCTTAGTCCCCACCCCTTAGCGAAATAGGGGTCTGAAATAATCAGTGCTGAAAAGGGTTTAATGTTCTTATACATGTACAAAGAATTTTGCAATTTACAGCACTGGAAGCTAAATTTTGCAAAAGAAGCAGTAGCTTGCCTGTGCCTAGTTGTTCACTCATTTTGTTAATATTAATTTTCTGGCTTGTTTCATTGAATCCGCTTCTACATCCTTGGCCGCGCTTATCAATCACTGCACGGGACATTCTTCAGTAAGATCTTTGAAACAAATTCGGAAAATGAGGCTGAAAATCAGACAAAAAATAAGAACGATCATTTATAAAAAGAGTTCAGTACCAAAAGTTTTTTTTTATTTTCTATACAACATACACTGATTTCCAGTTCTGTCATGTAGCATAGTGCGCCATGTAGAAACAAGCCCATTAAGGTGGTACAGCAGGAAAATTCACCAAATTTTTACATTCTCCAACTTACCTGTAACTTCTCCGGCTCCCACGTATACACAAATAATACTCTAAAATAAAGTTTGGGCTTCTGGGCTTGCGTATATCTGGAGATACACGCGAGTAAAGTTTATGACTATGCTCAAGTTTCCCGCGCCATCCTTCACTCTCTCTCTGGCTGCTACTATACATCACTCATCGTGTCAGAAGCGGAGAATAATAGAAATTATGTTGAAACTGCGCATTTGATGCGACTTTTGATCACTGTTCACCTGCTACGTATTGTTAATGCTCAGCCAGTATGCACTTTTGAATGAAACTCTTCGAGCTCATTGATATCGCTGCTGATAAGCATGCTCCTCACGTGTGACATATGTTTCGTCTGATTGGTTGCAGGCAAGTCTTCTTGGCTTCTGATTGGTAGAAATCAGTTGAATATATGAAACTCATTTGCATATTCGGCGCTTGGCATGAGGAAGTAGTAAAACTTTTGGTGAAAAGTATGGTCACTTTGATTCATATTATTGATTCATATTACTGCCACTCTGGAATAATTATTTGCTAGCGTAATGGCATTATATCGTTCGAGGAACAATTGCTCTGCATTCAGTAGAAAATTTAAGGGTGCCTCGCCTTCTGCGAGCAAACTATTGGCAGCATAATCAATGTTACGGCTTTGACGCGTTTAAGTGGTCTTTACTAAACAAAAGTTTGTGCAGAAATTATTGGTCGGAGGCAGAGAACGACGGCTGTCGGTGATAGAGGATAGGTGCACGGGAAAAAATACGGGCGACACTAGATTGGTTTCATTCTGTTCGTTTGTTGTGACCCATTTTGTGTGAATCGTATGTAATTAGGAAGAAACGCATTAGATACTGAACAAGTAACATAACGCAAAAAAGCTCCCGTATTTTTTTCAAGGTACACGGCCTCCACATAAGGGACATTGAAAATTTTTTGTACATGTTCACAGTAGGTCAAAAACTTTGGTTTTGTGTTTTCCAATGTCTTTTTGTGTGACGTCATAACTGGTGCATATGACGGTCTATGGTTTTATTTCTCCCTGCAAAATGTTCTACAATAATCATAGTAGTCAGCAAAGAAAACATCTTCATCCAATTATTGCTCTTTTCGTCAGGATAAACCACTTCACATCAGCTATTTTTCCTGCTGTACCACCTTAAGGTTTACACAAAACCTTGAAATGACGAGTTGCTAAGGAAAGCCACTGAACTTAGAAGCGGTCTTAGATGACGTCATTGATCAGCTGAATTGAGAAGCGCAAGAACAGTGAAAAATATCAAACTTTGAAGCAACATTGAGGAAGAACCACTTAAGCTCTTTTATTCAAATAAAAACCAGTATTCAAGGTTTTGCAAGATCTATCAGGGAGAAGAATATCATTTTAGACCGGTATATTGCTTTAAGAAGATTAAGCACATATTGATCTTGGTGGTACCTTTGCAATGGTCAGAAATTTTCTCGCAGCCTGGTTGGTTGCTCACTCGAGATTACCATACTCAGGCACTAGTATGCTATCTAGTAACATTGCACTGCACACAAGGGACTGCTGGCCATATTACCAGCACAAAAAAGCAGGATCAGGCCACTTTTTGCAGCTTTCTTTGATCTCCTACTCATGGCAAACTCGCAATTTGACTGCATTTGATTTACATAGCTTGTCATTCGTGAGAATTATTTGATTGGCTGGTGCATGCCTAATATGTGCTATGACTACATTTGCTTTTAAATAGTTCATCATTTCTGGGAATTATTTGATTAGTTAGTGGCAGCAATTGGTAGTTGTCGCTGGCAGGTAGAAGTCAGAAAGTGATTTCCTC
>JAOBRC010382015.1:0-12554 GCA_027575255.1 Scolionema suvaense
CCCCGTGTCAGAAAATGGCCACGTGACACCCCCCTGTTATAGGTATGACGACGAAATTTGCACCAAAAGATGCGTAAATAAATTCTGTTCAGACTTGCAAAAATTTGTTGAAACTGCTCTAGCCGTTTTTTCGCAGTAAAAGATCTTAGACTAGGGGGGAGGGGATGGAACCACCCCACCCCCTTGTTATGTTAACTGTTAACAAAGTCGTAACACAGCCTTTGTTAAAATCACTTCTTCAAACCAATGATTTGTCGAATCGTAGGTTGTCTCAGTTGGACCGTCGTACTCCCTAATTCTTTGCCAACCGTATTCGAACAGGCATTTGGAGCACGCTCCTAGTTGTTAACGGAACCATTAACCTGTCATGGAACGTAAAGCTATCATTGATGAGCATCTATGGGTTGTTGTAACTGAGACTAGGCTGTGCCGCGCTACCGTTCCGTTGAAAGTTGCCTAATCACCAGTCCATTCGGTTTTGAATTCGGATGCTGATATGGAGGCCTGTCGAATTGCTGAAGTCAGCTGTTCATCTTCTTTCCACGCAAAGCTGCTGAGAAGTTACTGAATCCCTACCCGTCTCAATTTTTACGGATTTTACGTCAACCAGCCGGAGCGAGGCTCGAACCTGGAACCGATAGGTCCAAGTCAACTGCGTAACGAACTGTGCTAACCAGAGCCCTAAAGATTCAGGCGGATATTAATTGGTGTATTAATATCATTTCTCACAGCTGTGAGCTACTCTACGGTAACCCTTGTTGAATGGCGTTCTCGGTACTGTGTTGGAGCTCCTTGTCCATTCGGTTCGGTAGATTCGTGGCAGTAGCCGAAATCGTTGCATTCGGATGCTGTTTTTGAGGCCTGTCGAATTGCTGAAGTCGGTTACTGCTTCACGTAGAGCGAAGAGCAGCAACCGAATTCAGCTGTTCGGTTTTATTCAGGCATGCCATGCCAATCTGATCTGTTTTGGCGAGTTGAATCATACTGTCGCACAGCGAGGCAGAGCTACGTAAGCCAAGTCGAAGATGAGCTGGACTTCTCATTCGTTTAAATCTTGTCACAACCATACTGTCAAGTTACAGACGAGTCGAGCAAAACGTATAGTTGGTCTGCTTTAATTTCAGCGCATGGAATTCACGCTGAATTTCGAGTGATCTTTAAAAGCGTCAGACATCAATATTGACATTGACCGTATCCATAACGTTGGTTTAGGATAAGATAATGTTTTTTTGTTACACCCCCTACGGAAACTCCCTTAGTCACGGCTAAATGCTTGTTCTTTTGGATACCAACAGCTCTATCTTTCCTACTTGTTGAAGATTTAGGTGACTACTTTCAATACGTACAAAGAGGGTCACGGCATTTTGCATATAATGCTTTTTAAAAAAAAAAGTAATATTTAACCAGACAAAAATGTATAATTTTTCCTCACTTTCAAATGCATATGCCGCTACCAAAGTCATGCAAAAACCTTCATACGCAGTATCTTCTGAAAGTGCAGTACGTCATTGCTATGCTCGTACCTTGCACTATCGTAATATTTCACTACCTCTCACACTTTTGTCACTGTGGACACACCCAAACTTTTTTGTTGCACTTATCTCTGGGAATAAGACCATTTGGTCGGATGGCAAACTGTATGTTACCGATACTGATCAGGCAAAAGCTGCATTCTCCTCATTAATTCTTAAAACCAGAGTTGGCTCCATTATTTTACTACGAATGGGAATTTTCTTCTGGTGTTGGGTGTGGTGTAGTGAGCTGTTATTGTCCACGTTTCTTATGTACTTGTCTTGTTCTCACGACTAGAAGAAATGAATGCATATTTCGCATCAGACAAAAGTCTTCAGGAACGATACACAGATTTGAAATATCGCTTTTTGATCAAAATTTTCCAAGAAAAAGGCTCTTGCAATTCAGTTTCTACCACTATATGATCCTCATGATAAAAAAGATAGTATTTTTGTTGGGAAATGCAATTAGTTTGGATTAATTGATGTCCTAAAATGTGCCAACTCTCTTGAAATTTCTCCTAAATTTTTGTCCCAAAGTTACCGAGGTTAGGATTGTTCGTCCGAAATTTAATGTCCGAAATTTAAATACTCGACATTTATGGTGAACAGTTGACGCAAAAATGAGGCTGATTCTTAAATCTTAGATTAGGCGTTACTACTCACTACGTATTTATTGAAAAAAAGCTTTTGTTCTTTCAAATATACAAATTCAACTTTCTACCCACAAATCGTGCATGATATCATTGGGTAAGAGTTCAATTCTCAAAATATAGAAGGTTAGGAACTCCAGATCAGATTACAAAGAAATACTACGTCACGAAGCAAAAAGACACTCATCCCTTCAGCTTGCTCTAAAAAAGGATTGGATTTTAGTAAACTTCTTTTAACCGTACTAGACCAAGGTTTTTATGAGCAGTTCAGATGTGAGACAAGGGAGGGGAGAGGAGGTAGTGCTAGTAGCACTCTTCTACCCCTTCAAAATTCATTCTAGTGAAGCAGTGGCAATGAAACTTGGCAGGATTATAAACAATTGTATCTTGCATCTATTGCTGGTGTTTTTATAACGTCAGGTGGTAAAGTAAGCTTAAAATGCGATAATTTTGCGTATATTACAAACGTCTAACAACTGCATTGTCTTCATCTTCATAAATTTTGCATATTTGGTAAGATTCGCAAAAGTAGTAAAAAGTAATCCAAGCAACAATAATTCCCTACAAGATTGATCTAGTACGTAAGAATACGAAGTGTATCTGCAGTATCCACGCACTGATCAATCGGACTACAGTAGTTGTTTCCAATTAGATCAACAAAATTCGACCAATCACTGTTGATGTCATAGAAAACTATATCTGTTGCCGTTCTCGTATTACTAGAGGACAGATATCTTACGCACAGGATAGACAATGAGCAATACTGTGAGCAAATAATACTAAATGGTTGATAGTTCAAGAACCTCGGTAAAATATGTTGAATTTGGTGCTCCTTTGAATTGGTAAGTGATGATGACAAAGGTTAAATTAGGATATTTCTTTTCGTGGAGGGCACAACGTGGCATGATCAACTGCCTCTAGCCTTAGTGATCGTTTTCTGTTTTCAGCAGATCGTCTCGTGCAATCACATGATTTTTGACCAACCAGATTTACGTCCAAATCTCACACCAAGAACAATTATTGAACAATGTGCAAAAATGTTTTTCAAATCTGCTACATCATTAGATGCTATAAAACACTTTTTCTGTTCAGTTCAGAAACGCTATTGCCACGATTGTTGATGTTGCACGTTTTTTAGATCTATTTTCACAGTGGCTGATAATTCTTATTCAATTGCTAAATATTACGTTTCAAAAAAGCAGGTTAAGAACAAAACCCAGTGAACTTTTTCGTTATGTTCATGCCATAACGCGATGATATACATACAATTAGAACTTAGTGAACAGGAAGGACAAGTCAGTTCTTGCTGCAGTTTTGTTCATTAGGGAAAGTACTGCTATAGTGTTAAGACTCGATTAAGCCCCTTCTTTAGAACAAAAGCTCCAACCCCAAATCCAATTTCTGGCAAATAAGCCCCCACCCTCGAATACATCCCCACCCTAGGAAGTGTCATCCAAGGGAGATGGTTGCATCCTTTCAAAAACCTGTCAGAACCAACCAAAATTACAAAAAGTAATAGAAATAGTTGTTCCTTCTCCATGTTTGCTCCTTCGTTTTATTTAGAATGCCTAAAAAATGGTTCCTTTATGAGTTAAAAATTTACCAAATCCAGTACCAGAAATTGCTGTCAGGCATAGGCATTTAAGACTCCCGACTTCGAATAAGCCTCCCCCTCGAATAAGCGCCCCCTTCGAATAAACCCGCACCCCCAATTCTGACGAATGACGCCCGGGGGCTGAATCCAGTCAATACTCGACCATAGTCGATAGAAATTGAACTATGTAGACTGCATAGAAAAGTTAGGCTCTACAGTGGAAATGAATTTATTTTGGTGAGATATGAATGGAAGAAGCATTTACAAAATATTTACTTTTTTAATAAACTTTTTTTTTGTTTTTAGGGGGAGGGAATCATTAAAAGATGAAAACTACCTTTTAATCACATCAACTCTAATTTACATAAAAACAAAAGTTTATATTTCAAATGCATCATGCGTTCAATTACATACACAGTTCATCATCTACGAAACAAAAAACGTACTGACCTTCACGCCTGCAGTATCAAAGTTTATATCAAACTCAAATATCTCCTCTCCATAAGAGCACCATAAGACACAAAGCTGCTATCAAATCTTCTCTCTCACGAAAGAAATACTGCCCTGCTACCGGAGAAAAAAGAAGCTGCATGTCTCAACTCCGCCTGGTCATATTCCCAAGAATATAAGCTTTGAGGATTTGGCGAATTTGTTCAAGAGATTACCCAGATGGTTTGATTTGCCAGGTGAAACCCATATGTTTCTCCGTCTTCTTGCTGCAGCATTTTAGCGGATATGTAAGGTACTGTGACGTGCATGAGAACTTAAAGATTTTATCTCCATTTTGTCGTTGAATACAGTTTGCATGGAAGGATTTTTGCACAGTATTTTCATTACAAAAGAATTTTCACAACTATTAATGCTTGTCAGATCTGTGCGGATAACAAAATTGTAGCCGATTAGCACCGGATGTTTGCAGTAACACGCAAGATTTGCAGTATTCTTCGTGACATACTTTACAACTGGATTTGATACTTCAAACCTTTCCATACTGCCCTAGGCTGCACACGGGGTGAAACAGGGAGAGGAAAGATAGGTCACAGTTCTAGGACAAAGTCATTTCATAGACATAAATTGTAAGGAGGAAATGTGATCTTCGGGATCAGTGCCTACGAGTGCAACAAAATTCACGGAAATTTTATGACTTCAAACTGTGAGGCTTCTACATGCAAACTACATGCTTCTACATGAATAATTTTTTATTAAAATTGATTTTTTCTGGTAAATCTTCTCAGTATACAATGATTTAAATGTTGTTGGTATAGGGTATTTACGTCATAAACGTTTAGATGATAAATGATTTTATAAAAATCTTGAATTCTGTGGTAAACACTTTTTGATAATTCGTTTTATGCTGCACTTTGCCGGAGAAAAACTAGTGGATTAAAATAAAAATGCACCAAGTGAACACGCGAGAGTTCTGCAAACTGTGATTTCACCGAGGACAAGGAGAGATAAAGAAACTGCTTTCTGCGTCCTTCGTTAGGATACCAATCATAGTTTTAACCAATCTCTACTTGTGTCGCACAAATATGTTTTTTTGCGGCTGTCCCAAGTAAAAGAGAAAGATATCTTACGCACAATATCGCCAATAAGACCTGTCGAAAGCTGAGTATGCCAGCAAGGCAATTTATCTAAGAGCCTCTCTAAAGATCAAGGAATACAAAGTTCATATCCAACAATACTCAGAAGCTTATCATATTATTACCATGCTGGCGAGCTCGGCTTTCTGCATGGCTTATTGTCTATCCTATACATGAGAGGCTCCAAATCAGAGAAATATCTATGAGCTCTGGAGTGCTATCATGTAGCTACCATGTATTGATACTTAGGTGATCAGTTTTTTTGCCTGCATTGCATGCTCCAGCATGGCATTTAGTGACAACTATACCCATTATAAGACAACGATTGTGTCAATTCGGGGCCAGGTGGTGTGCATCGTGAGCATTCGCTGTATCTATGCGATGACCAATAGGGTTTTTTCTATAGCAAGACCTTTACAATACACGAGACTCAAAATACATTACTGACAAAAATTAAAGTTCGTATACGAAAAAACGAAAAGAAAAACAATTACACCGACGATGTGACTCATAAAAAGCAGGACGAGGTCACTGAGAGTGCGAATTGAGCACATCATCACAGTGACCAAAATATGACCAATCAATGTTGGTTTCATAGAAATCTACATGTTTTTTGCAGCTCTACCATAAATAAAGATAGGATTTAACAATAAGCCATGCAGCAAGCAAAACTTTGCTAGTATGGTGAGTACTTCAATTTGAGCATGGTGTGCAGAATTAAATGAGATGTTCTGCTTCGTATTGCCCTGCATACTAATCGGTCAAGAACAAAATTATCCCGTTTAAATTGCATAGATAAGGAGGATATCTCCTGACACATGCATTTATTTTCGGGGTTCGTTCGATTATCCCAACAGGAACTAAAAAATTACGAACAGGGATTTCTGCTTGAGATGCACGTCGTTTTAATTAAAAGATATGGGAGTGAAGGGAGGAGTTGTAATCAATTGAAAAACAGAGAGAGCAGGAATGAGGGTTCTTATGAAGAACGAAGAATCGTCGCAAAAACTACAACACTGACAAGTAATACTGAAATTGTGTTCAGCACGCTCAACAGTGAGTGAGCTTCCAGACTTCTTACCAGATGCGTGTCTGAATAGAGTAACAGTGATTTTCCAGGCCGTTTGACATGTTTATGAGCTGCAACGTATGCGTACGAGGAAATGTTCAAGATTTCACGCTAGAGCCAGTCGAGCGTGCGCACAGACAGCTTGAGTGCAGCTCACAAATTCTTGCAAGAAACTACAAGTTGCTGACCAGTAGACTAATATTGTGGAAGGAAATGCGGTGAGTTTTTCTCGACAGTGTATTTTCTCTTGTATGATGATTGATCTGATTATAAGTGAAGATAGAAAAAAATTCCAAATCTGAAGTGTAGCTTCACATGGTCAGTGGACAAAAGTATTCTTCATCAAGAGACGAACATTTAAGTGCCACAATAGACTTTATACGTCATCTACTTTGAAAATTTTCACAGTCCATAGTTTGGTTTAACCCTTATACTCCGCAATGTCTGAAAAAAAGGACCTGGTAATTTTTGCCATTTTTGCCAAGCTTGAAAGGCCATAACTCCTGAACCGTAGTACCTAGAGCAACAAACGTGGTGCCAATCGATGCATATTTGTCTGTTATTTAAAAAAGCCCTGTGTTTTGCCCTTTCGTTTTCAACAGGTGAGCCTCTATGGCGCGCCAAAGGTGACCATGTATCCAGAACGCAAAAAGGCGTAGTTCAGGCTCAAAGGGTTAACCTCAAATCGAGTTATCATTGTAGTGGATTTCAATATGGCTGCTTGAAAAGTTCATAACGTAAGTATTGCTCCTCATTCTTAACAAAGGAACTCCCAAAACTGTTCCATGTTTACAATTGCGGTCAGCCTGGCGCTAAAGTGACGAACTTCAAAAAGAGCATGAAACCGTTCGTCCATCAATGTTTATATTTTCTCTTCAGCCTCAAACTACTGACCTTAATTCACTCAAATTTCGCGCACATCTAATTTTCACTGCAAGGCGAAATTAATAATTAATTGCGCGAAAATTCCCTTTTTTCGCGCATTTGGGCGCGCATTTGGGCGCGCGAAAATATGCGGAAACGTTGAAAGGAACAGAGGGAAATTGGGTAGCCAAATCACAACCGCACATGAGCACCTATTTGCAGGTTGGTTTTATCAATAAATCGATCTGCTTTTCTGGACCAAGTATGCGCGAAAAATTTGAGCTTTATTCTTCTGCGCGAAAATTAGATTTTCGCGCAACACCTCTGCGCAAAAATAAGATGCGCGAAAATAAAACTCGCACGAAATTTGAGTGAATTAACGTATGTATAAGCACATCTGTAGCAGAAAAGTAACTAACAATTATTGAGGGTTATGAGGCTATTGAAAACAATTACACAACGACCACAATCTTAAACAAAATATATTTGGGCATCAAAAATGACCTATTGCCACCTACAAGCAAAAGATCATTGAACGAGGGGAAGAGCGGTGCAAGTCAGGACGAAAAGGAGAATTTCGGGTGCATGCTCGATTGAGCAAGGCTTTCTAGAACCTCAAAATGGGTCTGATTGTTTTTGGCAGGTGGATCAATTCAAAAAAGACCTGCTGGACCTTCCATAGCCGAGAACAGGATAATGTCCATTGCATCGCCACTTGATGGATACCTACTCCGTACCACAAATTAATTCAGTGGTCTTGGTTAGTGTTTGGTAGCAAGCAAGCAAAAAATGGAAAATGTCCAATTTTGACCTTTGGTAAAAAAGTAGTCTATATCCAGTATATTTTCTGTCATATTGTAGGCCATACGCGATTTCAGCATATTTTAGTTTGCAACTTCTCTTGAAGAACACAGAGCTGCCATTGAAAGCCATGTTGATGGATAGAGTAGAATAGAGAATCGCTAGAAAGCTCTATCCCAACCAATAACACAGATCTTTCTTACCAGAAACACTTGTCTGAGAAACGTAGTATTGAGGGAAGGAGGGACAACGTGTTTTTCGCCATAACTCAGATGAATGAGAACGATCCTAAAAGGTATTGGTGAGGTGTGGCACCAGAAAGAAATCGTGGAGGAGACTGCTATTTTATTCGGAGAAACCTTCGCGAAAATTTATCTCACCAAAACGTTGAGAAACGTCCACGCGAAAGCTTATCTTGCGAAATTTTTCCAAAAGGCGATTTCGCGGAGGTTTATCCATGTTCTTTTTTATATTTTCTTTGCATCTTCATACTCTACAAAGTTTAATATATGCAACATTTTTCCTGCCAATTCGCCAAAGTTTGTCCAAAAAATTTGGCGAATTTTTTACTTCCTGAGAAACTTTCTTCGACCAAAGTTCTTGATACTTTCCTGTATTATGTAATGACATGCTCTCGTTCTTGTCGTGCAGATTCAAAATGCTGCCGTTAAAGATTGTGGTAGTGCTTCTACTATGCTGCACACAGTATACTTGTAAGTACATACTCATGTGATGCTTCTTTTAACATCCTTGCTTGTAGCTAACGTATATGGGAAGCATGTTTCAGTGTGACTGTTTTTAGAAGAATTTAACTGTGGAAAATATGACACCGCTTTCTGTTTCTTTGAAGCATAAGAATTAAAACTGCCTTTCAAACATAACGTCGCAAAACTTCGAGTAAAAATACAAAAACGATAACTAAATATGACATGAAACGAGAAGTTTTAAGAACAGTTTCTTAGTCTGTGTATTCATATACTAGTGTCGGTTATACTTATTTTTCAACCACTCTTGGCCTTCTCCATTTCGTTGCTGATGTCACGATGATTATTATTAGTAATTTGTTTAGGTCAGCATTTGTCAAATGTGTCACTCATGACAAATGCCTAAGAAAGTGACTAACAAGTGCCCTCTACATCGTACATTAGAAAACTGGGTAGAGTTACATTTAAAATCTTGGTTAAAGTACTTTATATCATGAAAATTTTGCGGTATGTAAATTTCGCGATCATTTTAATTTCGTGGCTTTTTGGTCAAAATTGTATTTCGCGGCATTTTAATTTCGCAGTTCAGGTAAAGTTGCGAATTTAGCAGCATTTTAATTTCGCCGTTCAGGTAAAAATACGAATTTCACTGCATTTCACTCTCGCGGTCTAAGTAAAAAAATTAAAACAGATTACGGTTTAAAACCCGTATTTTTGGTGCATTTTAATTTCACAGTTGAGCTGGAAATGCGTTTTTCGCAGCATTTTCATTTAGCAGTTTTTTTAACTCGACTGCAAATCCGCAAAATTTTCATGCCTCGAAATTTTCATGCAATAAAGTATAAAATAATCACCACCTCTTGCCCCTAGTGTTCCTGTAATAATAACTGCAGCCATGGCTTTCAGTGCTGGTATAACTTCTATGTTGCACAATACTCCTTTTCACAAATCTTCATAATGCAATGCATTGTGGGATGGTAAGGGGGGCAAACATCTCAGTATTTGTGGTTGACATCTCCAGAGGAGGTCAAAAGCGCTGATTTAGTTACCTGTTGATTGTAAGATTCATAGCTATACAAGGTCATTGCTTTTGTCACTGTGACATTAAATTTTTGTGCGCCCTTGGCCATCCCACAATGCATTGCATGATGATGCTTCGCAAACAGGTATTCTATTGTTGAATAAAATTTAGAGTGAAGAATACAATTCAGAAAAAATGGATTCGCACTCAAGGTCATGTCGGAAAATAAAATCAGTGAGACAAGATCAGAAGAAAAAGCATGGAAAGCACCTCATGCAGTGACCAGTCACCAGTGATCGTTATTATTGGTACATCTGCAAGCACAGCCAAAATATCTTCGCAGAACTGATTTTGGTGAAGATTTTTCGTAATGATTGTCGGAAATGTGTATCTCTGCATGGTAGATTTTCAACTGCCAAATGATAAGGAGTAAATTTTGCGCGCTGATATTTTCTGACAATTCACAAAATTTATCTAGGCACGAGTTGGACGGAAAATTTCAATTTTTATTCCTTTTTTGCAAGAATGTATCTTTTTCAGTTGATTCATCATCCACATCTACATAAATGCCCGAGGACAATCAATTTATTTGTAAACACGTGTCAACAGTGTTTGTTCTTTTCCAAAGAAGGATAAGCTCTTTTAGCAAAACCTCAAAATCAAACCTTCAACATTCTAAGGTCCAACGGAATAAAATCTTTAATGTTATTACAAGGCAATTTCTTTTGATGCCCGAAACATACCAGGGGCTAGCAAAAGACGAGGCGAAGCTGCTAAGAAGTGGATCCCACTAGCCAACCAAGCAGAAAACCTAACGTTTACAGCACAGCGAAGCCCTGATTTCATCAAACACTAAATGCCTAACATGTTTTTTTGATAAATAAGAAATCCGTTTATAAGAAATCGACTTGTACAGAATCCCTAAGTTTGAGAAACTTTGACTACTAAACCGAAAAGCAGGAAAAAAAATTAAGAAACTGGTGAATTTTGCAAGCAAGAAATTATTATTGTTTGTTTCCCAATATAGCCAAACACTGACTAACTCCCCCCGACCTAATTTCTACTCTGAAGTGCCTATGAAGCTAAAAACGGTAGTGAGTTGCCTTCACTCTGAATGCCTTCAAATTAGTTGGTAGAGTTGCTTCTCGCCCCAGGCTCCTTGAGATATGACGCCATGAAATACCATGTGTAAATCACCCCATGCTTTGCCCGACTTTGCCCCCAAACCACGTTTTTTCCCATAAAAACCCAAACATTGAGTCAAATTTGCTAAAGATTCTTTTACTGAGTTCGTTCTATCCTTTTGCACTGTATTTTTAGCATTAAAACGACATTCCGCGAGTTTAATGTGGATTATTTTCGTTTTAAATTTTCTGAGTTTTTCGACTGTTTTTTGAAAAGTGGCCCAAATCACGTGGCTCATAGACCAAAAATTGTTCAAATCGGTGGGTATTTGGCACAAAGGTGCAGAGACATGTTTAGTTTTAGAAAAATGGCCTAAGAGTCTGATAAAACGTTCGAGTTTTCCTGACTTCAGCAAGATTTCCGGCTATATAAGCGAAATTTCGAAAAAGTTACCCAAGACTTCACCGGACCGTAAAATCTGAATTGCTAAAACATTTTTCTTCAAATGTGTTTTAAATTGCTCTAAGTAATGATTACTTTCTATTAACATGGGCTGTTCAAGCACATTGTGCTGTATTCATAGCGTTCGTAGCAAATGTTGATCAAACTTTGTGTAAGCATTGGTCCCAGTACTTGCAAATAAGTCCCCAAAAAGAGGAACATAAAAAAAAATTGAAACTGGTTCTTATTTCATCTTATAGCCTACACAATTACCGTAATGCTTCGATTAAACGCCCGGGGCGTTTATTAAATTTTTGGAATTTTCAGGGGGCGTCTATTCGAAGGGGGCGTCAATTACATTTTTATGAAATTCTTCTTTTTTCCTACGTATTTACTTTATATACCAATGAAATATACACTAAATTAAATGTCAATATCATCGTAAACATCATCTTTTTCATATATCCATATACTTACAAGAAATAAAAGCTCCAAAACTGAAGTAATAATGTAGTGGTGGTAGTAGTTTTACATGTATTAGTTACTGTATCTCTAATAAACGTCCCTCTAGAGGGGGCGTTTACTCGAGGGGGCGTTTCATAGAGGGACGCGTTTATTGAAAAATCTCCTGAAAAAAGGGGGCGTTTAAAAGAAGGGGGCATGTGTTTAATCAAAGCCTGGCGGTATGTTAAAAATCATCAAATTTCAGTTGTTTAGCTCTTACCGTTCAAGAAATATCGTAAAAAGGTAGCCAGGTGGTAATTTTAGTGCAAATAGGGTAAGAAACCAAATAAGAAACTTTTCGCAGTAAAACCTCAAAAACGTTAAGAAACTTTTACTACTACCATGGGTGCTTGGTTTCGTATAAAAAACGTGTATATGTTGCTAAAAATTCTGCCCCATCAAAAGTGAAAGAAAAAAATCTGTACGAGAAAAGAGGAGCTATATTATAGAAAGATGACTACACCTAACTGCTGCATAACAAGAAAAATAGTATGCTTAGCTACATTCACACCAACTCTAGCCAAAGAAAATCTCTGTTACGAACAGCACAAAAATCACATCGCATTGTTTCGAGCTCTGGAACAACTCCATGAATAAAACATAGGGTTGCCCCCAAGATATTCGATACAAATTACATAATAGATAGTTGAACGGTAGGATTTTGTTTGGGAAACTAGTTTGTAA
>JAOBRC010382126.1:0-10060 GCA_027575255.1 Scolionema suvaense
AAACCTTGTTAAGGTTAGGCTTGGGAGTGCTGATATACGTCCGAAAGTGGCTATTTTCAGGGGTTTTTCCAGATATGCTGAAGAGACTCTTCCTTTTTTTCTAATTTTTTGGGTGGATCTTAGGGGCAGCTTACTTTATGCTGTGAGCTATGCCTTATATCTGCGGAATATGTTGTTCAGGATGCAGGTTGCAATTTATGTCAATATTGGCTATTTTCAGGGGGTTTTTCACAATATTTCTAGCACCCTTGATCGGTTCTTTGTTGTTTGTGGAGTCAATCTTTTGGGTTATGTATTGTTTTTGCTTTGATCTTACGCAAGGAATTTCAAGTAATTTTGCGGGAGTCCACTAATTAATAACTAACTAATTATGTAACTATCCTTGGTGGATGGTTTCATGCGCATTGAGTAATTGTTCAAGGATAAACATGTGTGCTGTTTTCCGTATATTTTGGTTGTGCTGTTTTTATATTATTATTTTGTATGCTATTTAAGGTTTTTTTTTTCGCTTGCATCATGTCTAAGTTGATGTACAAGAAGACTAAATTATTTGACCTCCCTAAATATTAGATTTTAAAGGACAAATCTTGGTAGATTTTTCAATTGTGCCTTTTCGTAATTCATCTCAGTTTTAGCTGTATTTAACTGTCTGTCCTTCAATTGCTATTTATTGCTCCCAGTATGGTATGTATTCTCTTCCAATGCCGCACACATATGAGCGCTCTACTAATAATGTTTGGGTTTCCATCATATTTCTTGACACGTTGTTCAATAGTTATATGCAGTTTAATTTTATTTGTCCTGGAATAGACAGCCGTGAGCTTTTTAGTTCATCCTGTAAAAAAGTTTTCCCTTTGAAACTATCAAGGATTTCAATGTGAGCTTATTATTCTGTGAGTGTATTGTGCATTAAAACGTTACAAAAATTTTCAACATGTATGAATTGAATACAAAAAGTTCCTGGAGAAATGTATCCAAGTCCTGGAAAACTCCTGGAAAATTCCTGGAATTTTTTCCTTGGAAAAGAGTGGCTTCCCAATGCCGCACACATATGAGCGCTCTACTACTAATGTTTGGGTTTCCATCATATTTCTTGACACGTTGTTCAATAGTTATATGCAGTTTAATCTTATTTGTCCTGGAATAGACAGCCGTGAGCTTTTTAGTTCATCCTGTAAAAAAGTTTTCCCTTTGAAACTATCAAGGATTTCAATGTGAGCTTATTATTCTGTGAGTGTATTGTGCATTAAAACGTTACAAAAATTTTCAACATGTATGAATTGAATACAAAAAGTTCCTGGAGAAATGTATCCAAGTCCTGGAAAACTCCTGGAAAATTCCTGGAATTTTTTCCTTGGAAAAGAGTGGCTTCCCTGTAGAATGACTCATGGCAGATGAAACTTATTTTTTCGAGGCAGTTATTCATGCAGTTGTCCTGCATGACCTGTTGGATGTTGTTGATGATATCTTAGTACTCTAACGTATATCTTTTGTATCGTAAATCACTGGAATTAGCGATGCTATTTTTTACGTTTTCATTTTGTTTTCATCTTTTCAGGCTAGGAGTTGTTTGCTGTTTTTATATTTTGATTATTAGATCCAGGCAGTTATGATTGATGACATCACGTAGAGTTGGATGTGTGTAAATGTTGCAAGTGTTCTTCACTGCAATGTTTTGGAATGTTGGGTTTTGTACGTTGGTCCTGGTTGTTCTGTACACTTCATGTGTTGGTAAGTGTTGCATGCTGTTTCCTGTGGTATTGAAGGTATTGTCTCTGTCTGTGGTTTTAATTTCCTTGAATTTTCTAATTTTTGGAAAAAAATCTAAAAATTAATAAGCACCCCTACCCCTTCTATTAGGTACCTTATGATACTACAATGAACTTTGAGTTGAATTAGTGACTCTTGTTTGTTTTTTGAGTGCCAAGCATTTTGAAACTCTATTGCATACTTTGCACTTTGGACAAGTGACAGATGGGTGGTAGTCTTGCTGGTAAAATGCTTTAGGTACATTAATCTTGCAGAATGCCGAGGGTCAAACCTAGTTGAAAGCACCCTCTGTATCGCTTTATAGTTGTTCTATGAAGTATCCACTTACTTTTTTTGGAAGCATAACAGCTGTAAGCATGCTTGAGGTAAAATTTGCAACAAAAAAGAGTAATGTTCAACATAATGCTTCTGTAGAGTTGTGAATAGCAAAACTCTTTCAAATGCTGAATACTTTAAAATCCAAACCAAAGGGTTTCTATTGTTTTGTCTTAGTAAAAAAGAGAAAATTAGGATCAGAAGATCTGTAAAAACTTACAGAAATACAATGGTTTTGCAATGTTTATAACTCCAGAAACTCCTAAACAAAGCACTAAATTTATTGATATAAGCATGTAAATATATTATCTACTCTTGGATTCAATAAACTCAGGCATATGTAACTATATATGCACATTTTTGCGGTAAAAGACAGAAAAACACTTAGTATATCTTCCTTCAGGCCTATTCAGAGGCATGCTTGTAAAAAATAGTGTATGCATATTTCATGGCGTGATTGTTTGGAGCGATATGTTCGCTTTTGTTACCAAAGAGGTTCTACAGTATGCACGCCGTTCCTAACTAAACTGTAATGGGCTTTCTGGGAGATGGTGCATAATGTAGTCATGTTTTCCCATCCAAAACCGGAGCAGCTGCCATTGATTCAAAAATCATTCTCTTTAGACCTTACATTTATCCAAACCTTGTGACAATAATTTTTAATCGCCACCATTGTAGATATGACCACATTAACTTGTGGCATGGGAAATGTTGGAGCAGTTCCTTATGCGTGATAATATCAACTTGGCAAGTTTTTCAGAAACAATGTGATCGACAAACATGAAATTTTTCCTTTGTTTTCTTGTTTTCTCCTGTGCTATTTATTTGCCCTTAATTTTTAGGTGGAGAGATCATGAAGTACGGGGAACGAGATGGTGACGTCAGTTTGAGTTGTTCTGGAATGGATGTTATTGAATGGAAGAAGGTTAATGCTGATGGTAGTGCCGTAATTATCAATGACGCACCTGGAAAATATGTTATCAAAGCATCAATGTCTGTACTTGATATAAAAAGTCTTCAGAAAATAGATGAGGGGTTATACTCATGCAATCTTCGTTTGGGAGGGACTGAATCATTTAGACTTCAATTAGCAGGTACTGAAATGATTGTCACTCAATAATAAAGAGTGATTGTTAATCTTTGTATGCATAGGTTGTTTGTTGCAAAGTCAACTCATATTTATTTTTTGCTTTCGATGTGCTTATAACAATTATCTGTGAGGGACAGTTTTTCCTAGAGCTTCTTGAAAGCCCTTTGAGGGCACAGCACTAGCGAAAGAAATGTTTCCATGCCCTTTTGCAGTGTGTAATTATCCATCAAGAAAAAAAAATAAGCTGTATAGGTCTGCCAGTGTAAGTCTGCCCCTTCAGAGGCTTTCTACATTTAGGTGTCTGTAAGCTTATGACGAAATGGATGTCCTTGCTATTATGCCTGGTGTCTGAACTGCTTGCTGTGCAACTATGTGCCGTTGGTCTTCTTTCTTCTGATGTTTCCAGTTCATTCAGTCGATATTGAAACTTCTTGCTTGTTATGAATGTGAGGTTTCCTTCTGTTTTTAACGTATGTCCATTGTTGATGAAAGTAGCTTGGATCCCATAATGGCCTGATGTCAACAATCAATCCTTCTGCTAGCCTTCATACAAGACCCAACGATAGAGAGATCGTATAGGGTCTTTGCATCGGTGCTTGTTTTGCCGTCCCGCTAGTTCTCCATGCTCTATTGTTAATTGATTATGCGAACGCTGACACATGCAAGATTTAATGCATAACTTATCAGGCAGGCTTTACAGATTGGGAGAGCACGAGAAAATTATGCAGATAATATCTAGTCGGCTGAACATATGCTTGCAGGGAATAATAAGTAAACGGCTGGACAGCAAATCATGCTCTGATGCGAAGACCCAATACGATGGTCAAAATCGTGAAGGGTATTGTACGAAGGCTATCCTTCTGCCTTAACTGCTGATGCACTCATTATTGGTTGAGATTTGATGATCCGCAGTTAAGCATGGGATGCAATTAACCCTAATTATCAGATGAAAACCTCATCTGTTGATTGCTTGGGATTAACTGTTAATTGAGAATTTGTAGCACTAATGAACAGTTAAGAAAAAAAATAATCAGTTAAGATAGTTGCCAGCTGATGATTATTTTTTCTTAACCTGTCCCTTTCTGACCACTAGGGCATTAGTAGTGATACGCAATGATGACCTCCTCTTCAAAATGTACTTTGACACCATTAGACTCTTTCTTTGTTTCTGGAGATGGAACTGGCAATGGTGGCCTCCAGTTGTAGCATGGAAGCACAGTGGCTGGGAAGAGATAGTCATTTTTTTTTGTTCCTTGCTTTCTTGTATGATGTCCAGATACTGATTGAAGCTCATTAGAGTACTGTCTAACCCTTCATCGGTAAAGGGGAAGGGGGGGGGGAGTGTACACCCTCCCCTGTCGGCAAAATTTATCTAACGCGCCAAAGGTGCTCGCAGCACAGCCGCCCTGATTGTTGTGTAACTAAAATCCTTTTGGGCACCCTTTGGCACGAAAATCATGATTCTACCAGTTTTGATACTGGAAATATGGGCCCATGTCTGAGGGGCTTTTTTGAGCAATCTGATTGGCCAAGAGGATTTTCGGCAATATCTCCATTCTACAGCACGAATCATCTAACTTGGCTGGAACATTGTTTCGAATAACCTCAATATGTCCTCCAAGTTTGGTGGCGTTTCGATTAACAGGGGCTATTTTACAGACCCAAAAACTCACCAAAATTACTATTTTTTAATTTACAGACTGGTCTGTATAATATCCTAGCCGTCCTTCTTTTGCCCCAAAGTTGGACTAAATGATGAACTTGGTGTTCTCAATCTGCCTGTCACGTTTCATTTATATTGGGCTTCAGGATGTGTCAAAATTGTCCTAACGTATATATCCTTAATAGAGACCCCTTATACCATGCATCTGCAGTATCGCAGTGTCCTGTCACCTGTCCGTTCCGCTTAACAGACAACCGGACACCCAAATTTGACCAAAATTGGCATGCAACCTTGTATTATACTTTTTGGTGTATACCGAAAATTAATCCTTACAGCTGCAAGGAAGTATCATTTTTGAGGGGGGTGTACCACCACCTTTACCGTTCGTACCCTAGTTTTTAGCGTTACCAACGAACAGGCTTCTCAATCTTGAATTTAGTGCCCGCGCGAAGGACCGTGTATGTCAACAGAGCTGCCCGCGCGATAGATTATTTGCGCACTGAAGTACAGTCGTACGGAGACTAAGTTTTGAAGAAATTTGAACCTCCAGGGAACTCAGGCAACCGAAGGACGTTTTTACCCATGAACCCCAAACACGAGGGATCAATCCTTCACTCAGCCGGAGTGCAGGATGACCCTGTCAGTACTTTAGCTGCAGAGTTACCTAGTTTTCAATAAACCAGACATTTTTAAGTAATCCATCTATCGTGGGACTGTAATAATATAATATGATGCTCGTGCACATGTGCAAGTTTTCATAAGCGTCTAGCGTGATTTAATCCACTTTGCACAAAATGTTGCTGTATATGTCAAAAAAAAGTGCAATGTTTCCCTGTGTCTGCATTCCATAATCTTAAGAAAACAATAAAACAGAAGCTAGCTTCACCCTGTTTCCCTTGGCTGACATGTTTGAAACACGGAGAAAAGACTGAAGATTTTTGTTGAACATCGTTCACTATAAATACTGGCGTTCTTTCGTTATATATATGTCAAGCCCATGTAGGTGATTGATAGCGTGCTAAACAGCTTATTCAAACAAAATCGATTGCAGCTGGTGTTGATTTCACAAGCTTGGCAGATGGAGGAAATGCTATATCTACTCTCAGATACAGCAATGAATGAAATAAGCTGCCTGCGCAATTTTACCGTAAACATCACTGTTTGCCCGCGCGATTAATTGCTCTGGTCTTCTGACTTTGCCTGCGTGCCAGCCTGCAGGCACGCGATCGCACGGGTCTATTTGAGAAGCCTGAACGAAGGGTTAATATGTTGGATGTGGCAAAAAATTGTGCAACACCTAGTTTCAAGAAAAATTTTCAAAATTTTGCGGCATTTGCAATCACCAATTGATGCAGTCCATCGGTGACAGGGCAAGCTGTTCATTCTAAATTGCTTCACATTGTCATATTCTTTTTGATGCACGCAGTGGCTTTGCCTGAACTGCAAAGATAGCTGTTAGAATACTCGTTCTCTGTATGCAACGTGTTAGTCAGACGTCAGGATTATAGATGGGAACTGCTGCATAAGCATTTTTCGACCGCAAAATCACCAAATTTCAAGAAATAAATTTCGAAATTATACGACATTCGCAGCCATCAATCAACGTAGTTAATCAGTGGCAGGATGATCTGTTTAGTTCAAATTACAGACAAGTCAGTTTCCGGCTCGCTGCTTGAGGTAGGTTATGGTGGGATGGTACTAGAGTTTGCACGCACGCAGACAATTTCCAATATAGATTCTGATGATGGTGAGATCTTTAAATAGGCCCTTTCAAAATTTTTCCCCACAGGCCCAATCATGGTGGGCCCTTTGGGAAGCACTCGATGAGACTTTTTTCTGGCTCAGATTTATTGGGCCGGTTCCACGTCTGAAATTAGTTCATTTTCTTTGTGATGCACTTAATCGCTACTTATAAAAGCATGTGGAAGTGCTTCAAATTGAGCCGCGAAGGTAGCTGTTAGAATTTGTCCCCCATGACAAGAATACTTGTTGCCTGCACGCCATATGTTGAATGCTGCCTCTGAAGTTGATGATTACCTTATTTCTGTGCTTCTAGAACCTACGGCATTGCTGTCCTCCAGTGCAGATCAGGGGATTCATGCTGGCAGTATGGTGAGACTGTATTGTAACTTTACTGGCGTCCCCCGTCCATCAGTGCAGTGGAAGTTCAAGGGGAATACCATGAGGAATTCATCTCGATTTAGTATCAATATGAAACCGATTGCTGGCATGGCTGGTTGGGCGTCTTCACTGACCATTAAGCAAACATCTGCTTCTGATTCGGGAAAGTACCAGTGCTTGGCAAACAATGGATTTGGAGAAGAATTGACAGAAACCATTGATCTGCAAGTTTTTGGTTAGTAATTGTTCTGCATTTGCCTAGCTTTTCTAACATGATGCAGATGTTAATTGATGGGTTACGTTTTACACAGGGTTCATAAGTAAGGCTCTCAAGATCGAAAACAAGTGATTACCTTATTACATCAAATTAAGCTGTGTATCTAATTCCGCCGCATTAAATTAAGCCGCGCTATAATTAAGCCGCACTATTACGAAATTAGGAGTTTGTGAAGGTTCAGTTAAGCCGCAGGAGTCACTTAGTACTGAAAAAAAAGTTGGAACGGGTTGACTTTTACAACTATCATGATGAATGCAAGGATATTTTAGAGGAACTTCATGCCAAGGAAGAAAGTAGTGATGATCAAAGTGAACTAGTGATATAGTGTATCGAATAAAGTCACCCAGCTGTAATTTAATTTTTTTAATTAACTTCCCTGGTCTTAAAATAAGCCGTGTTCTATTAAGCCGCATCCTTAATAAAGCCGCGTTTTTATTAAGCCGCATTTTCTAAGGTGCGGCATAATTAAGTACGCGGCTTAAGTTGACGTAATAAGGTATATAGTTGCATTATTAGGCCTTTTACGAATTGTTTTAAAAAATCTATAGCACCCCTTCGAAGTCACCATTTCAGTATTTCCATCGTAAACTACGTTTGCTACGAAACGCTGTTCGTTTGAGACATGCCTGTGCTATATGGGCACTAAAGAAATATTTATCGATCTGATATTAACTAATCAATCTACTAAGATTTACTTACATCGAAACATGAGTATTATAAGCTGAAGGTTTATTTTTGGTGTTTAGGTAAAGTTTCACAGCGAAATGAATAGGAGGTGACAAATAAAATGAAATGGTGCAGATATAACGCTTAGGCATATCAAATGATCAACTCAACATGGCTGTATCGATCAATTGCATGATATGCCATTCATATGATGCTTCTTGGGGCCTGTCTTGTGCTAAGAGTATTAACGCTGATGTATTGCTTACGTGTGAGAGTTGTCTCTTCTTCTTTTCCTCTTAAGTTCTCAGTTAGAAATCATGGGACCTTGTCAAACTAAATGGGTTTTCTGTGGAGTCTCCAATTATCTTGGGAGAAGCTTCTTCGATTATTTATTTAAAACATTATGAAGATACAGTATGTTATGCATTCTCTATCACATAATATGGTAAGTGCACCTAGTGATTACTCGCTTTTCAGAAATGTTGCTACCGTTCATTTCATGTACAATCAAAATACATTGCAAAACGTTCTGTGGCTAGCACGTCATTAATCTTTGTGAGGCTGCCTCATTCATGTATTTCTATTTTTCTCTAAACTGGCGGGGAAGAATTTTCAAAATTGGAAATTTCAAAAAGGAATCGTTAGATGTGCCATGAGAGTGGCAGTAGATGAAATTGAAGTCATTTAGATCAAATTTCCAAATATTATATGTCCAAGAAACAAACAATAAAATTTCAAAAGTGGGTCCAATGCTGGCTGTCCTCAATCAATGCTGATGCAAAATATGTTGCCTGTAAAGGGGCACTTAGAAGGAACTAATAACCAGACCAAAATGTTTTTATTTTTAACCCTATTCAACCTGGGGGGGAGGGGCGGATTCCGCCCACCTCCAGTTTTTCGAAAATTGCTGCTTTTTGGGCGCATGCTGCGTCTCGAAACTTTTGGAGAATTCCTAAAATTTATTGAGACATGTTCTGAGCATAGAATCAGGTTCCAAAAATTTTTTGTTTGTCCAGGCCACGCCCTTTTTGAAAATTACCTGCTGTCTGAAAAAACACTTTTGCTCATAACACGGGAAATTTTGGTCCAAATTTTTAAAACGAGGCATCAAAAGAAAGCCCTTTGCAAGACCTTTCCATTGATATTTATAATATGTGTACAGCTTTTATTCGTACAAAAGATAAATCGCTATTGAGCAATTTTCACTAAAACGCCCTACTTCTCACATCCGACAATGGGTCATTTCACTTATGACGTCATAAGTCGCGCCCTATCAACCCTATTGACTTGAAAAATGGCACACATGTGCATGAAAGGTTAATAAATGTGTGTACCAAGTTTCAATACTATCGAATAAGACTTATAGTTCTAGAATTATGGAGGAGGAGGGCGGAATGCGCCCCCCCCCCCCCCCAGGTGTCGTACAGCACCAAAAAGCCCAGGTTTTATAGGGTTAAATAGGATTCTCGATTGGCAGACTAGCTTTGATGTTTGACTGTTTTGATTTTTTATGTCTTGCTGGCGGAAGAGGGACCATCGCCGGAAGCTCAACCTGATCAGCCTTTCAACGTTTCTTGATAGTATACTGGCAGCATGTCAAATTTGCCATTTTTTCTGTGCATCCTGAGATACCAAGCATTTCTCTTGAACACGTGCTTTAGACTCTATCAGTGCAATAGTACTGCCTCTTAGACTCTAAGTTTGATGTGTTTCGGCCAAAGGCACTACCAAAAGAAAGTTGTTTTCATCTTGATGCTCAATTCTTGAATTTTGATATTTCTGGTCAAACCTGGATAATTTCAATTTGCCAAAATGGATTCATAATTATAATACAAAGCTTGAGTTGTGAAATTATACAGCCTATATTGGGCTTGTTCTTACGTTGAATAGAAATAATTTTGCTAAAAGTCGGTGGAGAATCGGCCAAAAGATAGAGCTTTTCCGGATATAATTACCAAGAAGGTAACAAAGAAGAGGCTTGAAGAAGTACTAATTCAAATGTGAAGTTTTTGCTTTTGCGTTCTATCAGGAGTATGTCTAGAATTTGATTTAGACTTTTTCAGAACATTAGTACCGTAATGCCTCAAATAAGCGCCCGGAGCTTTTTGTGGAGCTTTTAGGTGGGTGCTTATTCGAGGGGGGCGCTTATTTAAAAAAC
>JAOBRC010382237.1:0-12551 GCA_027575255.1 Scolionema suvaense
ATTGCCTTGTCTCTATTCCTCCACTTCTCCACTATGAGTCGGTAATTGTGTTTTTATTGTCTAAATTAGCAGTAAATGTTTTTTTTCACGTTCAGTAATTTGTTACCTCCTTCACTGTAAATATTGAGTGATTGCCACTTTGTAACTTGCCACTTTGTAACTTAGGATGTTTTCACACCTCTGTATTTGTAGCTATTATAGTGTATTTAACTGATTGAGTTTAGTTTACTGTTGAAAATGGTTGAAGCAAGACGGAAACATGTCCAGAGTTAATTCTATAAAAAGTGTATTCTTTTTTCTTAAAGTAAAAATTGTCCGCTATTACACCCTACTAGGTGCGCACTATAAAGAGGTGCAGGACTGGAAATACCAATGGATTATACTTTTGATGGTGGTACTTTGGCTGGATCATAGATGCTAAAGTGGTTTAGTGTTGAGAACAGTTTCATACATTCATTAAAAATGCTTATCATGAATTTCATCGGTTTATATTCTTTGACAACTCAGGGGCCACGGAGCCATCGGGCTAGTGGGTTTACATATGACTAAAATACGAGTGTCCGCTATACACAGGTGAATTTTAAGGCAAATGTCCATGCGGTTGTAAGAAAATATGTCCGCCATAACAAATGCCCACATGTCCACTATACAGAGGTTTTTCCATGAACGTTTGACCTATTCATCTCGTTCCTAGAAAAATGTCTGCTATAAAGAGGTGTTCCCTATATGACATATCTGCTATAGACAGGTTTGACAGTATGAGCAATTGTTCGCTGCAACTGAACATATCTTTTATGCAAGCTATGATCAGATAATATGCGATGTATCGAAAGTTTATTTTTTAAACCAACCTATAGCCTTTCGAATAACTACAAAACTATGTTGAAATCTCTTTACTTTCCGTGCGACATGATCAAAAGGTGGAACATAGTCGACTTTTGCATCAAAGTGAATATCAAATCGAGCTCTATTGAAATTGATTTGGAAAGTAAATAGTGGTAAATGTGGTTAATCTTCATGGCCAGAACCGCGTTTGTAGCATTCTAAGCTCGAGTGATGACAATAGCAAGAAAATCACTAAGATTCGCAAGGGAAAATGTGTGATGAAGCAGAGAAAGTTGTAAAGTAAAGTTGTAGTGCATGCTTTACATTGGGCTGATTGACCAGAAGAATAAGACGTAAAGGCTTACCCAACATAGCCGTATGACGATAAAACCATGTGAGAACCGATCTCAAAGGTTTCGTGAAGGATAAATTATTATAAAGCATTTCTCTAACTATAGACTAGAAGGTTTTCCTAATAAAACTCTCGCAAATAAACATTTAATATCGTTGCAGTCTTGAGGCGGGAGGAACGACTAGCACTACTCAGTCAGATTCTGTTTCTCTCTTTTGGGCCAAGAGCTATCCATCAGAACTAGGGCGCATAGGCAGAGGTAGCATTCGAACGCAAATCAGATTTTAATCCCGTGTCAACGAAGCGTGAATTGCTTGTACCATTCATTAACTGACCTTCTGTAGACTCACCTTCAGCGCACTCAGACGAGATGAGAACAATGCGTGCCATCTACAAATGCCGCCCATAAAATTGCTACTGCTGTGCTGTCCATACAAAGCGCCAGCCTTCATTCTGGCTGGGTGTATGAGAAAACTGTATGGTGCTTATCAGGAACACTCATGCTTGCTACCGTAAAGTACTACAATCTTGGACAGAATATATTTGGACGTTGCGTCGAAAATGGCATATTGCCAATCCACACGTAAAGGATTATTGAATGAGAGGAAAAGCGGACCAAATCGGGGAGGGTGGGTGGTGTTTCGTTTGACAGATTAATTTATCACATTTCGAAAAACAGCATGAAGGATTGCAAAAGGCCTGCTAGAGCCTCAAAATGGGCTTGGCCTGATTTTTTCTTGCAGGTGGATCAAGTTAAAAAGGCCTGCTGGCTCTTCCATGACCGAGAACTGGAAAAGGTCAGCATGGCCTTGCCGCTTAACGGATACCTTCTTCGTGCTATAAATGGATTCAGCAGTTTTGACTAGCATTTGAATCTGCAAGCAAAAAACGAAAAATGTCCATTTTGAATTTCGGTTAAAATTAGCATTTGTCCAATATATTAGGTCCAAGATTGTAGATTGTTTTATTGACCTGTGTGTTGCGGCTACTGTTAAGAATGGGACTACACTAGTCTGCTTTAATTAGTGTTTTTGAAAGTTGATGATCCAGCTGTAATTAACTCTATTCCGTATGGGGGTGATTCCGCCCCCCTCGGGTTTTCGGAAAATATATCAAAAACAGCAAAAGCCTACGGTTTGCTTTTTTTAGGTTTTTAGATATAGGAGTTCCTGGCCAAGTTTGGTGCAATTATGTTCACCCGTACACGAGATATCGGCCTTTTGTTACGTTACATACGACAAATTTTATGAATTTTTAGCACATTAACTCAATCAAATAGCTGAAAATGAAGAACTTTGGGGACTTTATGCCTATTGCTAGTCATTTAGGGCCCATTAGAGTGTAACACTCGCAAAATCCAGTTAAAATAATAAATTATGCAATTGTTTTAAATTTGGCATAATTACGCACCCACAACTAACTATGATGAGGTCACTGAATACTTAATGAAGCTGCGTGAATTATGATGACGTCAAATTGTTCATTATATGTTGGACTATCACCATACCAAGTTTAGTGGTCATAGCTATAGCCAATCCGGAAATATTAGGGGGGGGGGCGGAATCAACCCACCCCCACCCCCGATACGTACAAGGATCAAAATCACCTCATACGGAATAGGGTTAAGACCCTCGTGGACAGCCAGCATCCTTAATCAAAATATAAATCAAACATTTCAATGGACTCCCACAGACAGTCCAACTGATAATAAGTCCCTTCAGATGTTTAAATCTCGGCAAATCGAACTCGTTTATCTTCCTTTGAATTCTGGAGATTTTCTTTGCAAATTCGCGTCATTAAACACAACAAGATCCCTTGTATGAAGGTTCCGTCCTTCCCCATTCCATTTGTTGCGCTTGCTAAGTTCTTTTTACTATCTTAGGCAGGAGGACTGTCTGACTAAGCGCCTTTTAGGTGGGGATGTATAATGGATCATGTGCAGCAATGACCCGATTCTGCAACTATAGAGCTTAAGGTAACAGGCTTGCTTCCGTCGTTTTAGTAATTCTTTATGAGTGCTCGCACCACTTGCTCTTTAGACCATTATGTAATTTAGCAAGAGAGAGTTTCAAGGTCAGAGTTGATCGATTCAGGATTGTTAGTCACTCTCTTACCGTGTGGTAAATTTTTTTAAAACATTCTTCTGCCTTTTATCCAAACATAAACTTCAGCCTTCTCAAAGATTGCACATAACCAAGCCAAATATTTCCAAAGCTCTGAGTCGATCTCCTATGCATCGTCACTCAAATTTCATGGTAGAGATTTGATTCTTTGTTGACAAGAGAGGCGCTGGTGATTTAGCAAGACTTCCTTAACCTTACCAGGCCCGTGCTTTTTTGGCATCTCAGATCTGGAGGGGAGAGGGCTACTAGCCCCTCCATAAATTCAGTTTGCTAAATCAGCAGCCATGAAACGTGTTAGGAATGGAGTCCATAGTATTGTGCACACTTAACAGGTGGTAAGACATCAACAGGTGGGCATTAATTATGCTAAAATCATCATATTTTAAAGACGCCTGCCGTAGCATGGAAAAATTCCAAAAATTCAAAATACTTTTGAAAATGGGTTATGATAGTCGTCAGGCATCTGTAAGGTTGAGGAAATTGTAACCAATGACAATAAGACAGCAATACAACTTTAGAACTTACCTTCAAACTCCCTCAAAACACAAAGTATAACCTCTCCAAAAACCCTGCAGTGAGAATCCCCCCCCCCTACACTCCAAAAGATATCCCTAGCAAGACGCCTCACCTCGAGACAATCATAAGTGGCACAAAACCTAAAGCAGCGCACGGCGGGAAAATATCGCCAGATGCATAATGCTCATGTTTTATGTACGTTGTGTTAAAAGGTGAGAAATATAAATCTTAAATCTTGAATCGCCAACACTAACGACCGCAGATTCACTAGGCAGGAGTACTAGGAACAGGATCCTGCGACAGGATGTTTTGAGGTAGTTCGAACAGGACACAATTCCTCTTCAAGTCAACTCGATTTCTGTCATCCACCTCCTTGATCCCAACCACCCCAGCGATCCGTCCCAGCATCGCGTCACTACGAATGACCCCCGCCACACTCATCCGAAACACAGGCCACCTCCACCCGACGCACCCCCACAGGGGGAAAAGACTTCTCTCTCTTCCCTATTGAGCACGCAGGTTCCCGTCACGCGTGTAGGCTGACCGAGAAGATTCGCCAAAATACTTGTGTTTGCAAACTAGGCACCAACTCGACCGTGACTTTCGAAACACCACACGACACCCTCCCCCACCAGAGGCGCTGATGAGACAGCCTAGCTACTGTTATATATGTTATGCTTTCATGTTATGTAGTGTATCAACATAGTCCTGTCTTCCATCACCACTCAGTCTACCATCTTGTCCTGCCCTGTGCATCCTGTTTGTACCTTGACCTCTGTGCTGTATCTAATGTTAATGTCCTTTGTCATCTGTCATCTGTCATCTGTGTGTCATTATATTTAACTGCATTGAGTTGAGCTATGTGAGGTGTGGCACAGTTTGTCAAAGACACTCTTGACTTGACCTCCAACGTAGCTGGTTGTTTCTCTGTACCTACTCATAACAGCTACCTCAACGCGTATTACTGAATATGTAAGAACTTGTTTAGGCCATAGCTCGTCTGTTCTACCACAACAACATCACAGAAATCGAAGTAAAAGAAACAGTACATATGCAAAATGTAAACTATGAATGGTTGTGAAGCTTCTACCAAACTCGGTGTATATCAATATTTTGTGTGTCTGAGTTAAGTGGTTTTGTTACACCAAGTACTCATACATGATTACTCCTTTAATGTAAATAGATTAGTGCGAGGTATTTATTGCCACTCTAAAAATGATGTGGTGAGCGTTTTGTCAGTGACAAAACGTTTATTCAATTTACTTGTGTTCTCTCTTTGATTAAAAGTAGATGGAAAATAGAAACTTGTCCGCTAATTGGAGATGTCCGCTAATAGGAATGTTCTGCTTTTTTACCTACTTTTCGAGCACACACTAACTACACACATGTTTAACAATACTAAACGGGCAAAAAGAATCATGGAGGTGAATGTGGAGTTCGAAATTCCAGTTGCATACCGTTTTGTTTGACCCCATATGGACACTCTTTCCTCCCCCTTCTCACCTAAACTGACGGTAGGACTATTGAGCCCTCATTCAAAATACTTTTACCGATTCCGTTCATTACTGTATTATTTATTGTAGATTCGTTCTCTGCTCATCGCTTCAATATCACTGAGTGCTAGGTTTTACTGAACACCTACCCGTCTTAGCCTTTAGGGATTTTGCGCCTACCAGTAGCAGCCGGGGGGGGATTCGAACCCTCGACCTTGTGTGCACAAGGCGACAGTGCTACTACTGAGCCATTCCAGAACTCAATCTACAACTGGAGGAGACCTTCACTTCGTCAACCGAATTTAATCCATAATTTTAACCGAGTGCAATGTCTCAACGTAAGTAATAAAAGATAATAATCCAAGAAGTCTGAAGCATTAAATATTGGGACTTTACCAATGTCATGACCTGATACAGTAGGCATTTGACGTCACAAGATGATTGCTACATCTTTTGAGGTATAGTTGCTATGAGTCTGCGTGACTGTCATATTCATTATCTTTGTGTATCGGATCAGCCGATCTAGACTATAATCTGATCAATGCATTCTTCCTTGTCCTTTGGGTGTATTCAAGGAAACTGAAAAATTCAAAGAAACAAATATTTAGAGGCGCTGCAGCATTCTGCTCGTCTCTAATAAGTTGTTGACTTTCTATTAAAGTGATTTTTTGATCAAAGAACCCTTCGTCTGATATTTCATGTTTTTTGCAGAACTGTCTGCAGTATTTTACATTATTTTGTCAAGGTTTGAAAAGCATTATCTCGTCTCGTTAGAACCTTTTTAACTCTGTTTACACCAGCTCCAATCGGCGTTAATGTTTGGCTACTGGCGTCATAAGGGCCGGCGTTAGAGGTCGTGCTATATGGGTTTGATCTGGGTTTTTGCTTCGAAAATACGGAGTAAGGTCCGATGATAAAAGGGCCGACGTAAAATTAAGGCTGGCGTAAATACAGCAAACAAGGTATATAAACGACTTCAGGAGCTCCTTTGCCGTTTGAAAACTACTTCATTTTCTTTTGTTCCCTTTCTCCTAAAAGTATGTTCTAGTCTGGAGCATGTCATAATACCTTTATGCAAGGCTTTGTCATGTAAGCGATATGATTCCCCCGAATTCCTTTTTTTTCAAAAGTACATGCTCCTCTTGGAAGATTTTATATCACTTTGCAAGGGAGTACGAAATGCATACTCATAAAATGTTTTTACGAGCAATAAGTAGTAACCTTAGTAGGCAATTTTGCAAAGTAGTTTTCAGGACTGAAACTACCAGACCATGAAAGTGAGATAAGTTGGTAGAAAGCACCTGAGTGTGTTGACAGCAATGTTTTCTGTTTGTTAGAATCAGATCAATTCATCTTCCATGGACTAAAATTGTAGAGATTATACGTGTCATTTAAAACACTGATGAGTCATCGAAGCCTCCTGCGAAAACTATATAGTCATAATCTGTTATGCAAACATCAAGCACGCAACACACGTGGTTCAAGTAATGGTTCAGTGGTTGTGATGGGGATCAGTATCAGCAAAGAGTAGCAATCTGGATTCTACCAAGTCTATTTCTAAATAGACCCCTTTATTTTAGTAGGAAATGTGTTTTTGCAGTAGCTTCCATGTGTTGTGGAATCGACTGTTTAGTTCATCCCAGGTTCTCGCACGGTATAGAAAATTAAACCATACAACTTTTTAGGTCATCCTCACTTTATATTAACATTCATCAGTCAAGCATCCTTTCTCCTCTATCTCATACCTCGAATCTCTCTCAATATAATCTCGCACCCATTCTTCATATACAATGAACCAATCACAAGGGTGCATTTTGCACAGGCACACAACGACACCATAACACATGTAACATCTTCTCGCTCATTTCCGTTTCGTTCAAGTCTAACTGGTGCTATAAATCCGTGAAATATAAACTATTTAGTGAGAAAAGAACAACACTCTTAGTATTTACAGCGTAAATGTCTTAGTGATACTCGTGCGTCAGTGGCGCATTGATTATCTTCATTGATTTTCTATTCTTCTTCTAACGACAAATTGACTGATTTGATTGACTCCACACCCTCTTATCCTGTGCAGATTATGGACCGTCAACACTTAAAACATCGCAAATCCTGATCACCGTGAAAATGCAAACCTCACTTTAATTGAAATTAATAGCTGGTCTTTTATTCGTGTGTTCTAACAAGGACATATTAGCGCTGGAACAACTTGCCTCAAGGCGTTATTCATTGGTTCCGATTCCTAGTTTAGTTTGTCTTGCCAGCAAATAATACTTGAGATGATAATGTTGTTACCACGTCTTTTTTGCCATAATAGCTATCTCCATGATTTTCTACGCAATCACTTCTGGTACAGAGACTGATCTCAAATCGTTTGTCACACTATGCAGCAAGATCAAGTCAGGGCTTCTTTTCACTGTCGGTTAAATGTAAAAACTCCATACAGCCCAGTTTCTTTTAGTGAGGTAAGCAGAACGAGTATGATTGGTCAAAATCTCGCGAATTATTTTTGGCAACCTCTGGTGAACTGGTACTTCACAAAGCATTTCTGAGATAAATTTTCGCGAAAAGGCACAAAGAAAAGATGTTACGATTTCCAGAGATTGACAGCAGCGGGACATTATGCACAAAGTGTGCAAAGAGAGCATTCTTTTCGGTAAAAATCAGATATGTGCAGTAACACTTTTTTTGTAATAACCAGAAAACTTTAGCTGAGGCTAGTTGTTCTTACTTTTCTCCAATTTTCAGTCTCTATTGTGTTTAATGTCACAGGGCAACACTGGATAGAAGTGTGGTTATCTCTATAGTATAGAATTGTCTTCTTCATAAACATAAAACCCTAGGCAGAAACATTTTGTCGTATTGACCATAAAATAGTGTTACTGCTTTTAACCCTAATAAACCTGGGATTTTTTATGTACGTTAAACTCCTGGGGGGTAAGAACTACACCCCCACCCTAAAATTAAAACTATTGCAGCTATAAGTCTTATTTTTAGTGTGAAGTTAGCTGTGGTAGAGTACTTGCTAAATGTGTAGAGAACCACCTGTTATACCTGCTGCTTTTTGGCTGACATCATCACTTTTCATGAATAATTAACGAAAATTAGGAAAAAAGTGGAGAATTTTCAAACAGATGTAAAATAAGAACTAGTAACTCTTACAGGCTGGTAGAAAGCCGATTAGTTGCTCTTTCCTGTGTTGGTAAACTTATTTCTATGAAAGCTGCTCATTTGTCTGCAAGCCTCTATTAATCACTGAATCAACATTAAAATAGCTCCAGATGGGTCTGACAAAAGGGCCATTGTTCGTGAACACACGGTCCGTTTGACACGAAATGTGGTCAGAATATGCACAACTAAATTCGGCCTGCCTTATTTTTTTTTTATTTAAGAATTTCTCTTGGCGGGGTAGTTTTTACCCTCTCACACCACCACTAGGTGGAATAGGGTTAACATCTATGACGAAGCCCAGCCTCTTACTTTTTGCAGCAAAACTGGGGCTCATATTCTTTGTTCTTATAAAAAGAAGAGTGTAGTTAGTGTTCCTCAGACATAGTTCGTGCAATGTTCAACACTACTTAGTCTGACGGCATAAATGTTTCCAAAACTGTGCTTTGGGGAAATATTTGTGGGAAAAAATTTCGCGTGCAGACTTTTATGCACTTTTTTTTTTAGCAATATAAACTTTCACGAAACAGCTCAAGGTCGAGAAGTTTGCCAAAATGTCTCCGAATGAAGAACCCAATAGCATGCTATATCAATGCTAGACAAAAATTTTCTTAGCTATAACAAACAAAAAAATCTACGACGGTTCGATTTACGAAAAAAACATGAGGTGATCAATGCTATTTTCATTTGCGGCACAAGTAAACTCCGAATTTCTTTTCACTTTTGCCGATGTTGAACCTTCTTCAGATCCTTTTTGTCATCATGACATTATTGTAGGGAGGGTGAATCTGAACATGCCATCAGCGCCAAAATGTGATAGAAAAGTATGGCATTACGATAGAAATAATGCAGAATATACGAAACCTGCAGTGCGTACAATAGATCGGTCAAGAGAATTTGATGCTATGAGTATGGATATTGATGGGCAAGTATGCTCTGTCGTATTCAACATTGTAAGCAACTTAATACCGTCAGAAGATATCACTGTCAATCCGAAAAATTCACCTTTGATGAACAAGCAAATAAAAAAAGAACTGAACTACATATGTAGATATCACAAAATGGCAGGAAGGAAAGGACAATCTGAAGTCGATAAGACCAAGTTAAAGATCAAAAAAGTCAAAAATCATGTACATGAACATATGAAAATATCAAAAGAAAGAAATGAAGAATATGAAGAAATTTGGATCTGATTTACATGAAAATCAATCAAATCTAATAAAGTACTGGTTCCTATTGGGAAAAATGTCCAACAAAAATCATGTCCAATGCTGGAAAATAATTATTTTGTGGTTGTTTGAGCTGAAAAGCAAAGTTATTTGATACCTTTTTTGTGAGTCAATGTAATCCGATATCCACATCTAGTTCGTTAACTGCTGAAGATGTTTTGACGGTTTGAAAATAATCAGGTCACTCAACGTCAGTAAAGTTCATGGCTTCGATAACATTTCATAACATTCGTGCTTTAAAACTTTTAGATGATGGGCTGATGCTTCCATTGTCAATTATTTTTCGAAATTCTATTCGATTGAGAGCTTCTCCTAGCATGTGGAAACGAGCGAATCTTGTTCCTCTTCGTAAGAAAGGGGAATGAAACCTGAATATTAGCCCTATATAGGGTGGGATTCTGGACAACTGTTTTAGGGTGGGGGGAGGTAAAACTTCCCCCCTCCCTATCTAAAATCTAGAGAAATGATCCGTTGATGATGAAACTTACACCAAAGTAAGGTGTCAGTAAGATCTGTTCAGAAATCTCTTATTTGGCTGCATAAGTTAGTTCACCTGTACAACATAAATAAATGAAACAGATCAAATAGTTTATTTTCAATCCGTGGCAACTATGACTTTGATCCGAAATCGAGCATACCGTCCTTTGACAAAACAGTGATAACTGCAAAACTACATATAGCATGGATCTCAGATTTTCAGGAAATGTGCTTCTGTAAATTATATTAAAAGTCATCAAGCTTGGAAGTCGTACCTCCACGCAGAAAAAAAAATATTCAGGAAAAACTACTAGGGGCCAGTTTTGACACCCCCCACCCTAAATAGGGTTAACTATCGTCCTGTTTATTGCTTGTATTTGGCAAAATATTTGAAAAGCTTGTGCATGATAGTTTGTATAAACATTGATCGTCCAATGATTTGTTAACCGATAAACAATCTGGTTTCAGACGAAAGGACTCAACAATCTGTCAGCTTTTAGCAATCACGCATGAGATATATACTGCATTTGACGAGGACCCCCCCCCCCCTTCCCACTAGATGTGAGAGGAATATTTTTTGATGTCTCAAAAGCCTTCGATATGGTATGGCATTAAGGGCTACTGTTAAAACTTGAAAGCCTTGGAGTAAAAGGTCAGCTACTTTCTTTCTATAGTGATTACCTCCAGAATCGTTACCAAAGAGTTATAGTCAACAGAAGTTCTTCTTCCTGGAGTAAAATTAATGCAGGTGTACCTCAAGGGTCAGTCGTGGGTCCCCTGTTGTTTTTGGTGTATATAAACGATTTGATATTTGACTTCAAGTCAGATGGTCGACATTTCGCAGATGATGTTTCTTTATTTTCAGTTTTGAGATCTGTTGCTACGTCTTACGATGATCTTATGAACGACTTAAATTTGATCGAAATGTGGAAAATGGCTTTTAATCCCGATCCTGAGAAGCAAGCTGTAGAAGTGATTTTCTCAATAAAAAAACCGCTCAGTATTCCATCCTAAACTGACTTTTAATAGCTTGCCAGTAGATCAAGTATCTAAAACAAAGCATTTAGGACTTATTCTTGATAAGTCGATGTCCTTTAATTCTCACATTTCATCGGTCATCTCCAAGTCAAGAAAAAGTATTGGACTTATGAAAAAGTATCGGAGGTTTGTACCTAGAAGTTGTCTACAGGTTATTTATAAATTCTATATTCGCTCATATTTTGACTACGCAGATGTAATATATCACTCTGATTGCGGCAGTAGTTCCTTAGAAAAGTTAGAGTCTCAGCAATATCGTGCAGCATTGGCTGCAACAGGTACCTGGAAGGGAACTTCAACGATTAAGATTTATGAGGAGTTGGGCTGGGAAACATTACACGATCGTACGTGTGCCAGAAGATTGTTCCTGTTTTGGAAAAATCTGAAAGGTGATTCACTTAATTATTTGACAACAATCGTGGAACAAAAAGTGACCCATGCTTACTCATTGAGGAATAGGCTGAGTCATACATATTTCACATGCCGTACAAAACGATATGAATCCTCTTTCTTCCCAGCAGCTTCGATGGCTTGGGAAAATTTGGAAGCATCGCTACGTGAAGTAAACAGCTTTGACTCCTTTCAAAGCTGTTTAAGCTTTGACTTCTTTAAAGGAACAGTATCTCAATTTTTTTTATTGTCCGAGAGCTTAGCAGATACTGCATTTGATGCAGGATCACCGTTTAAATCCTCACTTCTCTTACACAATCATCACTATTGAGCATCTTACTGAAATTCGGTGCATTCCGTCGTCTCAGTCCGAGTATATGCCCATTCATAGCAAGTAGAGAACAGTTATGCAGCAAGAAGGTCGTTACCATGGTGACTACTGGCTTATTTACGTAATTGCGACGTGATACTGATCTAGACTGAGACAGGAAACCATCAACTGAATAATTAATGAGTTTCATCTTGATTCGTGCCCAGTTTGAAGAGCGGGCGATATTTGAGTATGGGAAATCAAGAACAGTTTCAAAGAAAAAACTTAGTGCGTGGTCATCTTTATTTCACTACTCTCTCGGAACATTTTACAAAGCGAACATAGCAAAAATAAATCGTATCATCACAATCGTGAGTATCATCGACCAGCAGGAAACGATCCTTCTGCATTGCTGTACTCTTCAAATTTACTTGGTGCTTGTGAAAAACGAAAAGTTTCATTATAGCTTCGTGATTTCGACAGCTGCATATACGAGCAGTGTTCGACACAGTGTCCATGGCTATCCATATGACCATCACCAGAGGAAGATCATCAATATGACCAAAACAATATGCTAGTAAGCAATGAGTTCTGCCAACATTGCATTTCCGAAAAAGAGCCTCAGGTTCT
>JAOBRC010382348.1:0-12551 GCA_027575255.1 Scolionema suvaense
CTCGGAAGGAGGCCCAAGTCCCTCATCAATTATTGTTCCATGCAGTCAGTTTTGTTACTAAATGTTTGGATGGTGCCGTATTCGATTTCCTATTAAGTATCGGTCCCTTCTTCATTATCATGGATGTACATATTACCCGTGATCATGTTGTTCTGCATGGAGAACTTATTCATGATACATTTCCATGGGATAATATGGAATTTTTTCAATACTGTTTACTTTCTGTCTTTCCTTTTGTGTATTTTGTAGGGTCCTCGACCTCCCTTGTGAAGTTTGGTTGCATTTTCCCTTTCTTTGATGCTATTATTATCAGTACTTGGAAATGAATGGCATTTATTTTCCTCATTTGTGACTTGCTGCTCAGACTGGTGATACCGTGCAAAATTGACTAGTGTGGCAGATGTGAATCAAAGAAGTAGATAATGTGAAATAATATGTTCAGCTCTAACCAAATTTATTGTTCTCTAGAACGGCAATGCAGAGAAGAAACCATGACCTGCGCTTCTTCATACAGGGTTCCTGACTTTTGTTCGTGATATTTGGGACCCTAAACTTAACCCTAGTTGCTGTGGGGTCAAGGGACACCCTAGTTAGTGGGGGGGGGGCAAAAAAGCCCCCCTACTTATCTCAAAAACCACAACAGCCACACCCAAACCAATAGCATGTACTAATAGGGCAACTATTGAAGTTTTAAATAGATTTGTAGATAATTATTGCATAATTAATGCTGACGTCAGCTTGATTATCGTCAGTTGGGAATTTTGCTCATTAATTATACAAAATTTCAAAGTCCTTACAAATTTATTCTGATTGATCTAAAATGTTCCAAATAGTGTAGATAACCTATTTAGAATGCGAAATCTTGTTTTTAGACCAGACTTTTCTGATTATTGCAGAAAAACAGCTTTTTTCAATAAATCTGCCCCAAAATTGGTCAACTTTGGCCTCTAATCGCATATCAGAAAACTGTGATATCTTATGAACCACTTAACCTATGGAGCTGAAATTTGCAGTGCTAATGTGTTACAAAGAAATATTACAAGTCACCAAGTTTAATTACATGGGAGTGACGTGTTCTGAAGTTATTTGCGAAAAACCACAACGGCAACAACTAGGGTTAAGCAATAATGCATCATGCAAGCAATACATTTAGTACTTTAATTCTACAAACCCATGCATGAAAACGTCAGTTATCTTGTCTCAGCTTTGACCATGTTAATTTTCATTCCACTTAGGCCAAGAAAAAATTGTTCTCTGTTTCCAGTTGCCACCCAGGTGATAAATTTTCCTAACTAAAGCTGGCTGCGACCCAGCCTTCCGTCAAGTATAAACCCTACTCTGCCTCATCAGAAATGCATAGCCGCCAGATAGCATAATAGACACTGTTTGCATAGTCCGCAAATGCGAATGATTTATTCCATAGCAAGGGTAGCAGATACAGTGCAGTCAAAAGGCCAAAGTCATGCACTCTGTAGACTCAGTAGGCTCCACCATGTGCAGCAGAACGAGCAGAAATAATGTGCAACGGTTGCTAGCTGTTACTCCAGGCCTTGACGGTTGATTTTACTAGCTACCCAATAATACGGACGCTTCATGCCCTGGATCCTCAAGTCAGGCATCCGAAGGTCTTCACAAACTAGCCAAAGTATTCTATGACTATAGTCAAGCTTCTACAACGGTTTATGTTTATGCATGTCGATACACATTTGCGAGATTGCACAGATAAATACTAGAAGTCGCTCAGTCAGAAAAAAAAAATAAAATTAACAGTACCTAAAAATCTAGAAAGTGGCAGCCTAATATATATAGCCAATCATCACCCTAAAACATCTCCAATTCAGTAGCACTTAAGTTGCTATGCATATAACAAACTTTTTGTTGGAGTGCAAAAAACTGGTCAGACCAGTTTTCTGGAAACATGTACATACAGCAGGAAGAAAATGATAAGGACATCAACCCCTTGAATGCCGAGGATGTATATATCCATTGCTGTGTGTGTCTCCTAGCCACCACAGGCCATGCATGTGAACAACCAAGCACACACATCATTATACAATTATATTTATTTTTAATTATTCTTCAATTATTCTGGTTGTACGAAGAGACTTTCCAGATGCTTTAGATAATCATCCTTATAAAAACTGCCATGGTTGCTCACAGGCATATATCTCATTGTCGGCGAGTACCTCCAAGGATGTATAGCTTACACCGCCCAAATACCGCCACCGTCTTTATACCGGCATCGGCAAGATAAAAGCCGTAAAAACTGGTTACCGGCAGTTTAGCCTCCACTTTTGTGTTGTTGTTACACAACTTTCAGCCACAACGGCCAGCATTTCAGGCCATCCTTCATGTTACTACAACAGTAACCGTGATGGTATGAGCGGAGAAATAAAAAAAGGCGAAAATCGCTGAAATTGGAAAACGCGAGAGGCATGCATTTTTGGACTATCACTTTTCTGGACTGTAGCCTTCTGCAATGGGTTAAAAACTATTTATGCTATGCTTCTTGACAAAGATTCAAGGCCTTTCCAGCCTTTGTCTTAACAATGAACCTATGGCAGTGACTGAAACAGCTCATACACCACGCCGCTGGCAGTGTGCGGACGTGTGTGGCGGTAATGGGACGATTTGGAGGACATTTTCTCAACGATTCTGCAACTAGTGCAATAGTACCGATCGAGCGAAAACTAGGCGAAAATGTAGAGCAAGGCCAGAATAATTGGGAAAGACATTGTAAACATTAATGGGAAACATGAAAACCTCAGCAGAACGATTTTAGCAAAAATGTGGGGATATTTGGGCGGTATGCGCTATATATATATGTCCTTGGTTGTTCACGAAAAGGGGCTAGGCATTCAGGGGGTTAAAAAGCTACAGCCAATTTACTGTCCATCTTCTGAACTATCAGAAAAAACAAAGCCATCCCATGGCCTGACTTGACGAACTGGGCTATGTTCATGCCTAATTCTGGAACAAAAAGGGGTCCGAATATCGGACGCTGCCCTTCTTAAATCTTGGCAAAATGTGCCCTTTTTAACTGATCTTTGCTTAAAATCACAGATTTTGGAAGGAAATTTAATAAAAAATGCCCTTTTTGACCGATTCCGGACCATGAAATTCTAGAATAGGCCATGATGTTGTTCTAATACTGTTATTTTGACCCAAAAGCACTAAGTTTTGACGGCGGATATTAAATTGAAGGCCACACAAGAACTTCCAGCAGTTCAAACTGATAAAGATTATAGTTTTACATTGATTTTAGGGGTTTCATGTTTGGTTCCAGAAAATAAATCACGTTAAAGTGACAAGTTGCTCTTATTGAAAAATGGAAACAATGTTTGGTCCCTTTACCCTGCAGCCATCCTTGAATGAAAAAACACAAAACCTATTAACAATACTTGCTTCTTCTCGTTGTCTTGGGCAACAATTCAAACAACCATCATGCAAGCGCATTTATTTGTACTTCATTATATCTTTCTTGCTGGATATTAATAGACTAGCTGAGGCATCATGAAAACTGCATGCCAAACTCAGCTGCTCATCATGCAGCAAAGATAAGAGAAGAAGCTGGTAGGCTTCTAGTTAGGCTACTTATTATTATATTTTTAAAATGCTTCTACTTATCAAGAAGACAATAGAATAGAGTACAGAGTTGATACTTGGCATTATAATGGTTACACGTAAAGGAACACAATCACCAGATTTTTTAATAACTGTTTGTATAAATCGCCATATGTTTTCAAGCATCTCAAACAATATCTTTTTATTGAAAGTTCAACAATTCCTTAAGGTTTCTCATTTAGTGGACAATACTCGTTAGTGTTCTCGGCCAAGAACATCATTGGTATAAGCAGATGTATATAATTATCAGCTGATTCATAGGCAGAGTTTTTCCTAGCCACTGTCTTAGGTCCAGTAATAGAGCGTAAGAAACTCAATTTTCTGGCAAACAGTTTCCAGTCTACATTCACCGGTTTGAACCATTCCACATTGATGTTTTACAGCACATGAAAGAGGCATTTTCCGGTGAAGTGTCTGCATGCATGCAAAATACTTCCCAAGGACTTCGGGCCTTTTGCATTGAATAAAATTGCATTGTAGTTGACAATTTCGTAAAAACCGGCTGTAAGCAAAAGTGGCTAGAAAAAAACCTGATAGGGAAGGAATGTTTGATTATAACAGCTTCAGACAGTACTGAAATTAGACATCAAGAAGTTATACTTTTATTCTTATCACAGCTATAGCAGGTAAAGAAGAAAGGTCATTAAATACTCACCTTCAGAAATACTTCTCCTGGCTGAAGGTGAGGACTGCTGATATAGGTTTCGGCATTGCATTGCAGAAGTTGATCGGTGATTAGTGTTGAGAACCGTGAGATTTGAGGCAGAAAGATAAGGACTATTTTAAATGAAGTATCAGCTAAATGGACAGTTAGAAATATCTGAAATTTCGCACAAGTGATGAAGTCATCATCTCCTCCCAATCCATTATGCACTAATCTGAGAGACCGTGTTCCTTTAAAAGCCGAGGTCAACTAATTTTGGGGTCACAACTTTTCTTTATCAACACCTGCGTCAAAAACTGCTATACTTGGGAATCCTATTGTAAATTCATTGGGTTCAAACAGAGAAAAAAACAACTAAAATACTGCTTGTGATAATGCTAACAATTCTGCCATCAAAAATGCGTAAGACTCACTGATATAGGTGATGGTCGGTGCAATCGATAAGTGACCAATTTTAGGAATGCTGATCGGTGGCCACGGATGTAAACATGAACACAAATGGGTTTCTTGTAAGCAGGGGGATCTCTACTGCAGATACAAATTTGAGACGTGCTATCGTCAAATCTAGACGTGTGGTAATAGCTCACCTTCAGAGATCGAGGCGTGTGCCAAAGCGTGCGCGTGCGATCACAAGCGTCTCAGTGACAGGCCTGATTAACTTTTACAACTATCATCATGAAAGCAAGGATATTTTAGAGGAAGCAAATGCTAAGATAGAAACCAGTGATGATGAAAGTGAGCAGTGATAGCATATTCAATTAAAGTCATCCAGCAGCAGTTCAGTTCTTGTATAACAGGGATCGAATTAAGCGACCGCGAACCGCGATTCGCGATCCTACAATTTAAAATCGCGATCCTGAAATCCCGTATGAAATAAAAATCACAATCACGGAGTTGAGGCTTCAAGTATCAATTTTCGACCTTGCGCTACAGTGCAAACAGCTATGATGCCCCCTCAGTCTGCCAACCACTACTGCTATTCTTAGCAGACGTGAAACAAGAGGAGTGCATTCGATATCGCCTTCTCATCAGATCTGCGTCATACACAAATAACAGTAGATAATCGCTTGATGCAACCGATCTCCTGCATTATCTGGAGTCCCTAAATAGAATGCTTTGAGATCAATCAACTTCAACTATCACAAGTGTTTTCGTTCAAAAGTATTTATTTGATCGACAAACTATGCAGACCTGTCCACATAATCGTTCTAAGCAGCAATGTAGTTGAAAAAGCATGAAATTTGCACCATGCAACTCTGCTCTATTCGGCTGAAAAATGAGCTTCAGTGAATGTTGGTTTTCGTCTGACTTATTAGTGGAGGAGAGTGCCACAGAAATCAGCCGTCGAGAAATTAAGCCAATCAGATCACTTTTGAGCTTTATTCGAAATGGAGGACAAAGCTACGACAGGCCCTGTAGCTTTACCGAGAATGGGCTCATTTCCACTCAGAATCTGTTACGAAATTGAATATGATTATTTTATCCTGACATGCCACCGATGTCCGGACAGCTAAAGTATATATGTGGAATATCTATGGCAATTCACTATGACCAGATTCTTTTTACTAGCTAGCTAGGAAGGTAGGTTTTGTTTAGTGAGCTATGGAACGCCATGACTGCCTTATAAATGCTGATATTATTGGCTTCTGTGCTTGCTTACCCTTTCTGGGTTCAGATAGCATTCTTTTGCCTGCAATTTCCTTTGCAATGAGAGAACAACCTTTCTATTCTGCATAAGATTTATTATGATGAGTAACGTTGTAGTTATGCTCACTGGTATTTTATTTCTAATTTGTGAATTTTACTTTCCTTCTTCTGAAACTGCTGTTCGTGTGTGTTAACTGATCTTTATTGAAGTTTGTGGCATAGAATAGGATAAACTGTTTAGAGATGTAGCATAAAAAATCATAAAATATGAGATAAATTTGGCACAAATTCATAAAAGAATTTGGGTTTTTGAGCTGGGAGGCCTGAAATAAATAGTTGATGAAAAAGAGCGCCAGCGGCTGAGTCCAGTTGTTTCAGTCATCAACTTTGTAGTTTAAAATTTTTTACAAATTTATTGAACCAACTACGTCTACGATGTTATAATTATCTCAAATTGGAGGTGCTTACAGGGAGACGATCAAGCAGAAAAGGAAAGAATGCCCCAATAATCACGAAACTCGGCAAACATATCCTTTAGAGTGCATATGTGGCATTAAGACCATATTTAGTTGTTAGGAGTTTATATTACAAGTCCTAGATCACTTGGAATGATGTGAGGTAAACCTCAACTTTCGACGAAACTGGCGGAAAAAGTAGAAACTATAATATTGAAACTTTCTCTGCCATTTTCTTCACACAATTGAGCTTTGGCTGCTCTTTTTGGTGTTAAATAATCAAAATGAAGTTGCTTAATATATTTTTGGTGCAAAAAAATTTGTTTGGGTTCCGATTTAAGGGTCCCCCGGGCAAATTTGAACACCACCCCCCCCCCTCCGATTACGCCAAATCACCAACCTAAATGGGTGTGCCACCCACAGACGGTCCCTGCGATAAATTTTCTCTACCTTTTTCTGAGTCTAAAGTAAATACTAGGAAAGTCATAAAGAGACGCCACCATCGAAGCGTTTTACAAAAAGGAATTAGCGTTTCAAATTTCAGCAGGAAATTTTGACCCCCCTGGGTACTAATAGGGTTAATAGAACTAATTTTTCTGAAATATTAACGCATATTTTCAGACGCCTATCGAATGCTGTCCCTTAAACTGGCTAATTTTTTACTTGTTTATGTTTTACTTAAGGCGTGAAGTTATAAACCTTTTGCATAATGAATAGAATTTACCACAGAATCTTCGTATACAAACAAAAGAATCCAAATTTTGCCTTACACATGCCCTTTCAAAATATTTTGTGAAAACGTCTTTCCAGAAAAGGGCTAAAAGTACGAAATACCACAGGAGAATTCAACTAGATAAAACTTCCCATGCTCTTTTCATTTTATCACTTTATCACTGAAGCTGCTTTATAAAAACACGTGAAACGTCTCTTATCAACATCATTGAAATAGGTCCAATAAGAAGTTCTTTGCTTTGTTTAAACGTCTTCAATATCCTATCTTCGCAATCATAGAAAAAAAACATGTATCTTTGATTCCATTCGCTGGCGTGACATTCGCTGGCGTGACATTCGAATCTTCCTGTTTACGGGGTAGAGACAATTACGAAAAGGGAATGCCCGTACAGGTGGAATCCCACAATGACTGGCTTGCACATAATGCTTGTGCTCATAACGAAAACTCCACACAACCGAACGATTGGCGAACACGCCACCATAACGACACAAAGCATAATGGGATCGCATGACACTTGCGCGTAATGCTTCTGCACACAACGACGACAGCACACAACGGAATGGTCGCAGTACACAAAGTAAAAGCGTTTGCACAGAACGGAAAGATCAGTTAACACACACGAACTGCGTTTTCAGAAAAAGGAACATAAAATTCACAAAACAGAAATGAAATACTAGTGAGCATAAAGACAACGTTACTCATCCAAAAAAATCTTGCGCCGAATAGAAAGGCTATTCACTCATTGCAAATGAAAATGCGGCCAAAAAAATGCTATTTGAACCCAGAAAAGGAACGCAAGCACAGAAGCCAATAATATCAGCGCTTATAAGGAAGTTATGGCGTTCCATAGTGAGCTCTAGGTAACCTTGTGCTGGACTGAGACGGGACTCCTGGGTAGTACTTTCATGGAGTTTAATTTGAGATGTTCACTGTCATTTTAAGTGAATTTTGGTGTGGTTTGCGACCAATGAATGCTCTAAGAAAGCAAAGCTTCCCGGGCTCTGCCCCGGACCCAGAAGAGGGGCTCACAACGCCCCCCCCCCTACACCCCCAGTTGCATGACTTCTGCAGCTAAAGCTGCCTTGTATTTTTCATGATCGTACTTTTTATCCTTGATTCGACCCCTGTATAACTTGCCTGGTCTACAAGCCGTGTTTTATTAAGCTGTATCATTAATTAAGCCACGTTATTTAGCTTGATTCCTTTTAAATATCTCAAAAACAGTAAAACGGATGAAGCAGAATTTTTTTACCTTTAGTTTCCATCTACAAGACATATGTCCCACAGGAATTTTTAACCACATCGGGCATTTAGTTTGGATAGGGCTGCTTATTTGTTGAAGGAACGTGGAAATATTTAGGAAAATCATTTTTTCCAATTTTTCGTTTCCAACTCCTATAAAATTAGGCTGACATATCGAGAGGACTTGAAACTTGTCATCAATACAGTACAACTATTACAATTTATGATTTAGTACCACAAAGCATGCCTTCTGCTCTTAGAACACCTTCACATGGCAGTAAAGTGAGGGTATATATGTTTTTCCAGAGGAGAAATTTTTCTCACCACTTTTGCTTACGACCATTTTGAAAACTAAATTTTCAACATTCAGCATGTGTTTGTTAGAATAGAAGAATGCTGAAAGTATTTTGTACAAAAAATGCAAATATATTTGATGGAACAGGCCCTTAGTCTTTATGAAGTATTTTTCAAGCATGTATACACTTCACATTATTGTCTCTGTTCAGTAATGTTATAGTTCCATGTGAAATGGTTTAAAATGTTTAATGTACACTGGAAACAAATTGGTAAGAAAATTGTGTTTTTAGTCAATTGAGTTTCTTATGTCCTATTACCGGACCTAGGAATCCGGCTAGTGGTTACTTTGGGACCCTGCTACTGCTTTTTAGATGAAGTAGGCATGGTTTTTACAGCGAACACCTTAAGGAGAAGAATGTAGCTATAATGCTGACAAGTTCGGATGCTTCATGATGCCCCAATCAAATTTTGGAAGAAGGGGTCATATTGACCTCCCCCCAACCCCTGGGCAAAATAGGGGTCTGAAATACCCCGGGCTAAATGGGGTTAAGCCGCATTTTTGAAAATGTGGCATAATTGATCACGCAGCTTATTAACTTGACGTAATAAGGTATCTTACACCACAAACAAAGCTGTTCATACTAAAAACACTGCAAAAATGAGCATTCAGGACATGTTCAAGCAGGAAGGAAGATTTCCAATAAATCGTAAATGATCCATATCACGATAATAAGATTGACTTTTACACCAGAACATACAAATTTACAACAAACAGACTTCCGCACAAGAAAAACAGCTGTTGATGGCCATTATGTGCCACACCCAAGCAAAACAATTTTTTCAAAGTCATGTAAAGAGGCATCACTTAGTTCTGATTACAAATTTTCAACAGCATGCTAAATTTCTGAAGGATCCATTAGGTGGATGGGATTGCATATGTTTCGATGATGAAGGTGCACACACTGCTCTAAACAGGGATTCAAAACAGTACACGCTTCCTTAGAGAGCAGAAAAGAAAGTTTCTATGTCACAATATTTTTACAACAACTGGTCATACCCATCCAATATAGGAGTTTTCCTAGATAAGCCACAGGGGTTTTCCCAGGCACCAAGTGAGTAGTAGCAAAAGGTAAAAAATTTTCATGACACGTTTCAGAATATTGTCACTTCTGAAACTCTATCGCAAATCACAAACACATCCTGAACATGGCAGCATAAAAAAACTTTTTTTTTCAAGCCCTTTCCACTAAATTAAGTCAAGTCCACTTTGAAATCAAATGCATTTTACCTTATCAGGCCAAACAATGTCCACTGAAAGTGACGCATTTTTAAAAATTTGGCCTAATGAATATTTTCGCCTGACGAACAATTTCACCCAAGTCCGTTAAGGTTTCTTTTCACAAAGTTGGTTGAAATAGACCAAATTTTGCGCAACAAAATTCTTCCTCTGATGAAAATTTAGCCCGATAACATTTGGCTCCATAACGCATTAAAGGGATCCTCCGGCAAAAATATATATTGAAGTCAAATTGCTTACCGTCACAGGAACAACACGAAAATGCTCTCATTTCCATGTTCTTATTGCGCTACATCCATAAAATTAAATTTTTTGTAACCAAGCTTCCCTGAGCTTCCCTTTCATCTGGAAGGAAGCTTCGCAAAGTCTTGACATCAGTGTGGCAGTGAATCAAAATGGCTGCTGTGGGAATATGGCAGGTTTTGCTGCACTAATCAGCAGAATATAAAACTTGCTCCTGTACTAGTTCAGTCACCGTTGAGAAGACTTTAAATCATCCTACTCGGGGCGCCATCGGTAAAGAAGAAATTTTGCTTCAGCAGAATACCATTTAAAATACGTTGGCAAGCTGCTTGACGTGGGTTTATGCTGGCAGAATGTCGCAATCTGCTACAAGAGTGGTTGACTTTCTATGATCTTCAACAGATTCCTTGATTTCTAATGCTGTCTGTTTTGTTCAACTTCCGCTCTGCATCTTGACTTCCACTCTTCATACCTGCTGCGCACAGTAAACACATGCTCTCCATTGATTCCATCTCTCAAGTTGGGGATTCCTGTCTCATCTAATTGCATAATTTCGCCCATTCCTGCTTGAACGTGCACCATATTTCGTAAACCATATTTCACATGAGGCGGGCGCGCTGATTTGCGGAAGTGTGTAACTGTTATGAAACCAAACAATTTGTCTTCACAGCGCACGTGTCCAGCTCACAATTCCCCTAGTTACGCAATTTTAAGCAGACGTTCTAATGTTTGTTCAGAGTTTGGATAGCAATCAAGAGTAGATTGCATTGTTGAAAACAACAACATTGCTTCTCATTGGCTGCCGCTGGGAATTACCATCGAACCATGTGCATTTCATTGATAACAGAATGGCCAGATTGACCTGAACCTAGACGAAGAAGTATGGTTGATGTTGTGATCGGATACTGTACTAGATTTTTGAGGGGCGACTACGGCGTTTTGAGCTATAGTGATCTTCGATTCCTGCGACAGGTTAGAGGCATGTTATCTACTACCAAACTGACGTGAGTGCATTAATTAGCATACGTAATTTGCTCCGCCATTACCGATTTGCATTCGCGAATTATTCAGGATGTCGTTCGTAAAATTATTTTCGTCAATGTTTTTTCGTATATTAGAATTGTACATCAAAAAGCCTGCAAATAGACAAAATTTCTGATTACGCAGCGAAAACCGCATGTTTATACCTGTCTTAGTTCACATGCAGCCAGACATAAAAAAATGGCTTCCGACGAGGCAGAAGCTGGGCCTTCGCAACCCACATCTGCCTGCAGAAAGAGGTATTCTGATATGGCTAGTATTTTAGATTACATTTTTGATGACAGCGATGAAGATCGTTCAGGTGATTCTAGTTCCAGTGAAGATAGTGAACGGGAGTATGAGGCGGAGGAGCCTCCCTCTGCTGATGTTTTAGTTGCTGTTCACCCTGATGTTGAAATGGATGTTGAAGAAGATCTGAGTCGCAATGGTGAGCAAGTTCTTAGTCATATTCATGAGCCAGAAGTACATAATAATACTTCTGCTGAAACATGCAATGAGGACACTGATGATTATGAACAGAATAGCCATGATGCTGCCAGTGATGCAAACAGTTTGAGTAATGATACTGCTTTGCCTCAAACTCCAGATGCTTTCTCGACACCTCTTGCTCTTTCTCCTGTTCCTGACTCACAAGCTTTACCTGGCTCACCTGGAGGTCAGAGAAGAACGAGGGTCAGAACCCGGGGTGGCTTTTGTGCAAGGGCCGGCGGTACTGGCAAGCACTTATTGAGACACAATCGCGCCAGACAACGTGGAGTCAGAGCTCGTGGCAGGATCCACAGCGATTCAGGCCAGGAGTTTCGGCGGGTAATCTTCAATCTACAGATGTCTGGTCCTAAAATTACACTCTGCTGAAGCCATAATCCAAAGTGTGCCGCGGCGTTGCTTTGGATTATGACCACACTTTAGAAATGGTTATGGGAAGGTATATGGCAGAAGTTCTACATTGAACTGTGAAAGATTCTTGTTAGTCAGTAGTGACTTTTTGGGCGACCTCAAAGCCAAACTTAGTAAGAATACGCTCTCACGCGAAGTGCTTGTTGGCTTGATTGTGGACACTGATCAAGCTAGCAATAAAGATCTGGGTGTGGGTCGGCAGGCACAGGTCAGGTACAGGTAGGTCGATGTAGCTACCCCTAGCTAGATTGGATATGTACGGTCTTCCCAAATGCCGATTACCTGTTTCTGTTAAATTTTCGAGGGAGATAGTTCGCAGTGCTTTTCGTTCTTCTGCCTGACTTCAGTCAGAATCCTCCCCTTCCTTTTCTTGCAGCACCTGCAGCGAGAGAATCACTGATAGTTCGCAGT
>JAOBRC010382459.1:0-12550 GCA_027575255.1 Scolionema suvaense
TACTATTCAACTTGGTTCAAACTTTCAAAAGGCGCACATACATGCTTTTCAAGTGGAAATGTGGGCCATTTTCTAACCATCCTCTACCAAGGCTTGGCTGCGGGGGGTAAAACCGGTCGGCTGCTCGGACACTAAAATGGACGACGTATATGTAGTTTACGGGATATGTGTCTGGCATTCAAAGGGTTGAGGACTAAAACAATCATTTTAGGACGTTCCAGAGACGGTTTCAGTTTGTCCTTTTCGATTAAAATCTTTCCCACCTTTCGCGGTGGTTTGGACCGCACCAAACGTTTCCGTGACACTCAAAGGACACCATTCTTGATGCTCTTTCCCAAAACTTATATAGTATTCTTGTAAAACAAATATGTCATTTCACAGTTAATAATTCTGGATATGTTGGAACTACTTTCTGCAATTGAAATTTCACGCATCCAGTTGCAAATAAACTGTTTACAGCCTACATTTTCCGCAGAAGAGGGAATAATTGCTACTTTAAATTGCAGAATGACTGCTTTATGTCGCTTTCGGTGCGCATTGATTGTCTCTTTGCCTGTCTCTCTGAGTGCATAAAAATGACTTGCGCTCTGTAACGATTTGCTTACCGCAACTATCAGAATAAGCGCCGGGGCGTTCATTTAATTTTCTACCTTTCAGAAGAGGCACTCATTTGAGGGGGCGCTCATTCAAGCCGGGGCGCTCATTACAAAAAATACGAAGTAGGTACTAGCAATAGTGAATATTTTCCAGATCTTCTTAATTTAGAAATCATTGCTGAGTGTGTTTGTAGACTCCCTTAGCATAAAAGGCAAGAAAAGAACAACCTAGTGAAGATAATTATTCTCTTGTTCGTCATTGTTATAAACTATCTGAGTAAGCGCCTACGTACGCCATGCATTATAAATTTCCTAATGAGCGCCCCTTTCTTGGTTTGAGAAGGATGGTAGGGGGAGGGGACGCTGATTTAAGATGGGGCGCTCTTTCAGATAATTATGGTATATGCAACTCTGACAACTGTGAAGAGGTGTATTGCACGTTACCATCTATCGTAGTTTTGAAATTGGAGGGTAGCATCTGCACCTGCCGCAACTTCGTAGATTTGGCCATGCCTTGGTCAGCGTTGGCAACAATTTGCTGCTCATTATTTCTAATAGTTTTCATTCATTTCTCCTCGTCTACCATACTAGGAAGCTAACTATGTTATACATTAGTATTTTATCTTTCCAGAAGAAAGCACAACATTCTTGATAATACACTAATCAATAATGCACCTATTGGTGTTCATGATAATAACCTTTTAATTGAAAGCATGAAATAGATTCTCGAGATTACTGGGAATCCTTTTATTACTTGTTAGACGAAACGTTTTCATGTCTAAATACTGTTATTGTTCGCATTTGAATGGATATGAGTTGCACGAGATGGGAAGTTTATTGCCATGTAGTTCCTATTTCGAATTTCAGGTGCTACAAAACTGAAACCGTGAAGCTGCTTGGCGCATACTAAGGAGAACCAGCATGGTAATATGAGCGAGGAATGAACGCTTCACCAATGAAGTAGAAACTGAGAGTCTACATCGCACGTTTGGTAAGCTTTTTCAAAGTTAATTCAAGAATCTCCACCCGTATTATTTGCTTCTTTCCTCCATTGATTTTGTAAAACTTCTCAGCGTCACGTCATTCATTTTCTATTCAAAGTGTTTCGTTTCAATTGATATGATTTTAGGCTAACTATTGGACTATACTGAACTATCGAGGTGAACATTTTAAATATCTTACAACTACGAGAAACATTTTTGGAACCAAGGAAGTTATTTTAACTTCCTTGTTGGAACAGAGCGTAATAAGAATATTATTGATAATGTATGTTCATTTCCCCCCGCCTTTTTCGACCTGCTGCTGGTAGTCCAAGAACCGGCAGTTTGAGTGAAAAAACTCTACATCCGGGTTTAACAATATGCACCAGTGCTGCGATTGAACGTAATCGTATCTACAGAGAAGATGAGATGGTGCCACAGTGGTTTTTGGTGGTCAAAACACAACGGACAAGTCCGGACTCAAACTGCCGGTTCTTGGACTACCAGCAGCAGGTCGCAAACCTGCCTTCATGTAGATTCAAGCCTGATTCAACTCCCATCATTCGTGTCACTACCTCTCTTGTGGGTAATGACTGCTCACTCAGGTTACACCCAGCGATACACCTCCTAGTTTAAGACATCGTACTGCAGCAGACTGAGTTTTCATGGTCAAGTCGTTGCTCTGTGCTCATATCTTGTATATGAGCATGTCTCAGAATTGAAATAGTGGACCGCAGAGAACCCTGTTGTTTTTTAATAAATCTGCCCAGTGTATCCTAAAGGATGACCGGATGACCGACACTATACCCGGTATTATCGGTTGCAGCAGTCGCCCGTCTTCCTTTCCCGAGTGAGCTCAGGTCTGCAGCCACCGTCTGTGCCTGCCAGTAGTTGGGAGATCGGCCATCAGAGGTGATACTTGACTGGAGCTGCCCCACCATATCGAGTCAGAGACTAAAGAGATCATGGGGTGATTGACAAGAGTAGTTCGGTGGGCTAAACCGCTTCCCCTACTCACATTCCATGCACCAGCACCAAAGAGATATTCACCACAGGGATGCCCGTTTCGAGGAAAAACGATGCTGGAGGTCTTCTCAATCGTCTCTTCTCGCATGGCTTCACTCAGATAAAATACCAAACAAATATCGACCATTACCTTAAGGCGTTTTGAATCGGCTATCTGTAGCGCAGTTCCTCTGAGTGCTTTGTGTTGAGTAGGAAATCTCTATCTGGTGAGACGGGTAGGTGCTTAGTATATGTAGCAACCTAGTGACCAAGTCAAGCAATGAGCAGACAACAATTGTGCAATTGACGAGTTGTTCATTTTTCCTCTCGATAACTAATTGAACGAACGCAACGAAAGGTTATATTATGTCACATCTACAAATCATCTCAGTTTATATCAATTCATGACTGCTTACCATTAGAGCCTACCACCCTTCCATAAATGAGTATAGGAGTAAAAAGTAGAGGCGCTATACCAACTGATGCATAGTTAACCCTATCCACATTAAACTCATGGGCTAAAAATACAATACAAAATAGTAAAGCACACCCAATAAAACAAATTTCAACGAATTTGACCGACGTTTTGGGTTTTTACTGGAGAAAACGTTACTTTGGGCAAAGCCGGGAAAAACATTGGCTATTTTACCTATGGTAACATGTCACGTCATATCTCACGGAGCCTGAGACCAGAGACAATTCTGCCTGCATTTTTGAAATCTTTTAGGGTCAAAGAAACTTTTTACTAAGTTACACTCTCATAGCTGCTCTAAAACGGAAGTTGGGACCGTTGGGCAAAAAAAGCCCCCCCCCCTCCTCACCTTTCACTAATCCAAAAAAGTCCGCCTGAGATTGGGTTAAGACCTAGTTCTTATATTTGAAGAATCTTTAGACTATAGCAAAATGATGTAGAGGAGAAATTAGATACATCAGCAGTCCAACCAGAAGAACGTAGACGTCATAATAGTGATAAAGATTTATGTTCATAGTCTTGATGCTTGACAAAGGATGAAACCTTTTTACTGATAATCTGGAGCAAGAAGAACATAAGTCCGGTTAGCAACATAGGAAGTGTCTTTTAAAATTATGACATCATGGCAAGATGAACCCAATTGTACCTGATGGCGGAGAGGAGGGAGAGGAAGGTAACTAAAACTCGCTGCTTATTGCTCCAGCTCCAAATCTTTGGACAAAACCCATAATATATTTAGACATGTTTGAGGATAAAATGTTGCCAAAGGCCTTTTTTTTTATTTTGGCCACGCCGGTCTTGAAAAGCACCTTCAATCTGAAAAAAGGCACATTTAGGACGAGAACTGTTGATCAAAATTTATAAAATGAGGTATCACATAAAACCTTCAACGAGGACTTTTCTGTGATATTTGTAATAATGGCACATTGAGGTAATTGAGGTATTTTTGTAATAGTCTACTTAGCAGATTTTCGAATGGAACTGTTTCACTTACGACATCATTTGATTTGATTGACGTAAAGATTGGCAAAAATATATATGATCGGGTGATAAAAGTATGCGCAACATTGTATTACGATGTGGTCTTTGTAGAGGGGAGGGCAATATAATCCAAATCCCGCAGCTACTCTGCTGCGCCAAAAAGCCCAGTAGATGATATGTCCTATGGCAAGGTTTTCATCCAAAGCCTTATAAGATTATAAGAGCCTACAACCCAATATGTTCTTATACTTTGCCGAGTCGAAGTGCATTGCGTTTTTTTTATTTTCCCTACATTTTACCAGTTTAGGCGAACAATAATATTGTGCGCGCGTTAGCACAGATTTGAAACTACGTCAATGATTGCTAGAAACCAAACAAATGGCAAAAGTACGACAAACTGGCTGCACAGGCCAAACACCAGATGAGGTTTCTAATGTAGTGGGTGTAATATAATCAAATGAATAATTCACTGAATTTAGCAACAACGTGAAGTTGAAGTGTACACTTGTTTAGAATACGGCTGAAGAAATTCTCTCCTTCTGATGAAAGTCGGAGAATCTATCTATGAGAACACCTGGACCTCTCTCACCAGAGGAGTGTGGTAACAAGAAGAAGAAAACAAAGATGGCTGTTCTTTTGACGTGCAGTATTATAATAGAGTTTTCTATAATCCTGATATTTTAATGGTTGTTAAATTTGTTTTTAGAAGTAGTTATGCATGAATCGCATTCATCGTGTCTAGGATCACTATTGATTGTACGCGTGAAATCCGCTGGGCTGATTAAAATTGAAAAGCAGTTGTGTCAAAAACATCACCAGTAGTGAGTAAATTTAGCTACGAAGATCCTCTTCTAAATCGTGTGTTAAGCATTACATGCAATGTATTGTTCCTTGTTTAATTTTGCCAAACGAAACTTTTCTTGTTTTATCAGCTATTACTAGGAATAGTTGTCACTAAATGCCATGCATTGCTGATTTGATTGAAGTTTATATTTTCTACCGCTCGCCCCTACCAAAAAACAACAAACACTTTGTAGATTCGTTCTGCTCATCACATCACATCACTCAGTGCTAGGTTTTACTGAGCCCCTACCCGTCTTAGCCCCCATTTCTTTTGGTCACCTTTAGGCGTAACTAGTTCGATCTCTGAAGCAGGGTGAGCTTTCTGTATGGTCTTAGAAGGCCCCATCCACTTCAAGGCTAAATTTACCCGTAAATTTCTACTGTTGTTCATGTACATACAAGGACCAAGACCTAGCACCTTCCTATCAGAGTACGTAGCAGCTTTACTTTGATTGTTATCCATGCTCTTGCGGTGTATCCTGTACAATTCGCTTAATTTGCGCTCATATTCTTGAATAGAAAAGAATTCATTCTTATTTGAGGAACCTTATGCAAAACAACCTCATGGCACCAAAGATCCCATTCCCCTCCCACAAAATACGTATAAGCAGAGAGAAAATTTTGACAAAATAATTTCCACGTTCGGTTTGTCTGTTACTCATAGGGTTGCATGTTCTGGTTCTCATCTGTAAATGACTATCGAAATATTTTTACCATTTGGTCCATTTCTACGTACTCTACGTACTCCCACGGTCCGTTGGGTAATCGTGATGGCTTGATTGGCTCAAGGCAAGTGAATGGTCGGACAGCGAGACAGTTCTTAACTTTCTGTGTTACAAAATCATCAATTCCTGGATGCCAGTAAAGTGTTCTGATTGTGCCTTTCCTTCAGTGATACCTTCTCTTCTCTGGTTCTCTTCTCAAATTATATCGACGGTATCTTCCGAGAGGCCAATAACGATCTGATAGCAGTGGAACTCTGCAACACTGTTTGAATTCTGCTCAACTTGGCATGTCTGGCTGGATCCAGTTCGGTCTGAGTGTGGCCTTGACATTTGGACAGGGAAGTTGGTTTTTTGAGTCGGTACACTGCTTACACGTCGCAAGACTGAGCGCCCATTACTATCCTCTCGATTGTGTAGTTTTTCTGTGATTTTTTGGAAAGATGGATGCTAATGGTTTGTGGTTGTTAACCATTTGAAATTTGGTCGACCAGAGAAGGTACTTCAGGAACTTCTTCAATGCCTATCTAATGGACGAAGCCTCTCTCTCGTTGTCGAAAAGTATCTGGTTTTAGCATCCTGTAGTCTCCTTGGCTTGATCCATATCACTGCTTGAACGTACCTGTGTAACGTAGCTCTTGCATCTATAATCAGTGCAAAAGTAGCGTCAAACTCATAGCAGCTTCGTCTGACACCCAATTAAGTCATGGTTTAACAACGATTCTTCACTGAGATACACAGTAACATGATAAGCAAAACCTTGCGAATCAACAGTATAGGAAGCGGAAAACTTACATAAATTGAATATGTCAACCATACTGGTTCTCTACTCTACTATATAATTACTAGACAGTGTTCAGAGAAACTTAACTGCAACTAAAGTAAAGGCATCCGGATTAAATGCTGACTTATGAAGCTTTTTCATTTGTTATGTTTTTAATCTTAGTTATCAGTGTGGTGAATGGCTATTTTCTACTTCTCTCTTATAGTCTGAGCGATGTACTGCCACGTCCCTGGTAAACGTCGATGTAATGGCCTCTCATTCAGGCCGGGCCGCTCATTACAAAAAATGCAAAATAGCTAATAGTAATAGTAAACAGACAAAACTCTATGTCCATATCCTCTTCTTCATTCTTGTTCCGTTTTAGTAAACTCCCTTATTACAAAAAGTAAAAAAGACTATCCGACTGAAGATAATTCTTCCCATGTTCTTCATTGTTATAAACTATCTGAGTGAGCACCTATGCTCATGGGTCTCCAACCTTCAATTTAAGAAGTCGTTGCTAGTAAAGCTTGGCCCAGTTCAGAGAAACCAGATATGGTTCGTAATCTGAGTCTAACATTGCAACTAAGGTAAGTCTAAATTGAGATTAAATCTTCAATCAACAGAACCGAAATTTTGCATCGTCTTCTTGGAACTGTAGTATAAGTTTATACACAAAGGTGTTGACAGAAACCAGTCAGCACCTTTTGCATTGCATTGCTTTGTTGCAATGAAAAGTCTTGCTCCAGTTTCTTAGGTTTAATTGATCTGTAATGCGTCGGAACTTTCTCATTAACCACTTCAAAACCACCACAAACACTTCATCAATGACAACATCGTCCTCCCCACTATACATCCTGTATCCTACTCGCAAACTGCTCGAGAAGTTCAGCTTGTCTCATTGTCTTCTTACATTCGTAGCAAATGTAATTCACTACGTCATTGCGAATTTAATACCAATGGGTCAGTCACCTACTTTCATTCTGCGCCAATTGCAATAAGCAAATTTGAATCTTGGCGTGCATTCCAGCTATTGCTACGAATCATAGCATCATTAGAAGTTATGCATTTGTCTTTTTTCGCAAGATCTTGCTAATTTTTACCAAGCTAAACAAGAGTGTCTATGCTAGCAGACCTACCAAACGGGTGAAGTACACTAGGTCTGGGAGCAGGCTATACATCGTGACCATATTCTGTTAGGTTGATGAGATGAACAAAACAAAGGATTGAATGCTTTCAGTTATGAGCGAAGAGTAAACATACTTACATTAACCCTTCAATACCCTCACGATTTAAAGTATGAAGTGGGGATCTTGAACGAATGCTAATTTACTTGTTCTGTAATCAGTGTTAGTGCAATCAGTGAGTAGAAATATTCTTAACTACAAATTATAAAAATGCTGATATTAGATGTAAGGTAGGGTTCGTCTCAAAATAAGAAGCTACCAACCAGGCCGGGGCGGTGAGCATGCTTTAAGGAATCACCATTTGAGACTGGTGAAAAATCAAGGCTTGGCAATGATAATTCGTGGAACAATAGGTGCGGAACTCAGGCCACTAGCACGATTGATAGAAAGTGCACCGAGACACTAAGTAAGTAGTTCAACACCTGGAAAAAAGTTATCGACGCCATTTCAATGGATTGTTTCGACAATCGTCAACACCCGATGCATTGGGGAATGGCAAGGACAAATCTCGTTAAAATGGTAGCTAACATTCTAAAGGTGCATTTCTACACAGCGGAATTTTCCGTGCAGAAATTTTGGTCGATGATCTAAATTCCGTTCGAATCGAAATTTCATTCTAACTCAGATTCCGCCAGAAAGTTGAATAGATTGCAACTTGCGCTCGATCACTTGCCTGTAATGCGCATGCTCAGTCATTTTTCACACTCAAATTAGCTACATTTTGTTCCCAAAATACTCAACGTTGGATTTCTATGTAAGGATGTCTCTTTCAGTTCACTGGAGAGCTAAGCAATATGTTTAAGATCAAGAAATGAACGTAACCTTTTGTGTTGTTACTAAAGAAATAGCAATGTTTAACAACGGACTCCAATGATGGTAGCTGTTAGACTCGGAATAGAAATTTCTCCAGAACTAATCAAGCTTTTGCTATGCTGTTGATGGGAAATTCCATATTTGGTTGTGCTCTATCATCTGTTATAATTTCTTTTTTGATCATTGTTCCGCTTGAAGTTCTATAGTTATCGATAAGATGACTGCATTTAGCATAGGTCTTCTGAAATTAAAGAAAGCTGCAACATTCAACACAAGAGTCTTGCTTAAACAAAATTATGAAAAATTTCCACCGATCCTTTTTTCTATTGCAAACCACTGTTTGTAACTTCCCTATTGATGAATACTTAATAGCTTTTCATAGCTACAGATGCAAATAATTCTTTGTTATGTATCTATGAGGCAGAGAGTTTTGAGGAAAATGGCAGCCTTTTAGTCTAACTTATGAATTATTGAGAAATACAGCCAAAGAAACTGTAGAATTCTGTGTGCCACAGACACTTTTGGCTTGAATTAGAGCTTATTCGAATCTTGTTAGAAGATAGCATACGTCTGTTCTCGGGTTAGGAGAAGAGAGCGTATAAGCATACGGTATCTAAACATTATTGAACGTGGATTATAAGCAGTGTATTTTTTTTAACTTGATGCACTTCATTTGAAATCGATCGAGTGGAGATCCATAACGGATAAAAAAGGAGTATGGTCGTTTTTTAGAGATATCAAAGCGCCAGCATATTTCATTGCCTGAGAGCGATGACTAAATAATTTAAACAGTGGTTCTACTTTGCTTGCGTGTTTCTTCACATGAAATACGCGTTTTTTTATATAAGAACGTACCTTTTTGGACAAAGGCTTCGATATTCATAACTTTGGTCAGAATTAGGCTTAAAAATGTACTTAACCTGTTCTTAGGTAAATCTCTATCGTTACCAAATATCGTGGTTTTGGTACTCAATCGACAGAAAATTAGCCTGGGACGACAAAACATTATATTTGACTGTTAAACAGTGTGTCTGTTGTAGAGAAAACTATAGAAATCTACAGAAAATCCTTTTTCAGAACAAATTTTTTTTTATCGAAGCCTCAGTGTTCTTAGCGCATGTTCTTAACTTTTGGCTCTTCAAAGCCTTATGTTCTTACATTGTTCTTATAAAAAACGTGTACTGCACGTTTGTACTGTAAAAGGATGAGATAAAGAGATCTAGAAAGTCATAAATCTTCCCTGTTACAACTTTAGCATTTGTCCTGATACCATCAGACATTGTGGTGGTAAAATGTGTTTCGAACAAAATTTAGAGCAGGTGGACACATCCTCTATACGCCAGTATAACAAAATGTTCAGGCAGTATAGTTGCTCTCCTTGATGACTTCTTTTCTGCCTTAGACTTGAACTGCTAATGTAAATAATAAACCACGTTTTTCAAAGTTAGTTACTTTTTGTAGCAAGCTATATAGTTAAAACTCAGGACCCTTTAACAAAGTATCTTATCCTGAAGTAGTTGGTACTGCAATCAGGAAACAATTTTCAAAAAAAATTTTCCACTGGTCTACTTTCTTGGTTTCTTATAAGAGGTTATGTGCAGTGTATAGAGTGGCATTTCACGATTTTACTGGTTATGTTTATTACATGCTGCATACATTTATTTTTTGTAAATACCTTCGCAGATTGGAAATATAATACAATATGTTATATAATTCATCATAGCATCCCGCCGATCCAATTATGGTTAGTTCGTTGAAAAGGATTGGATGTGTATCACTGGCAGTTCTCGTTGTTCTAAAAGCTGCTGTAATCTTCAATTGGGGAGAATCAAAAGAGACAATCGCCAGGACAGGAAAGGCACGAAAATCTGTATCAGAAGATTACATCACATATCGGGTTGAGGAAAGAGTGATTCCCTTGGTAGTGGTTGATGAACATCATGAAGGTAAGCCATTTTCAACTGACCTTTTCGAAAATCGAGATCATACAGTGCGTTGTGGGATGGCCAGGAGGTAAAATCTCATTGAAATTGTAGCTGACATCCCCGTAGGAGATTGTTTCAATGTTTACAGAGCAGTTGTAATTGCCTGTTGTCAACAAAATTGGTAATACTAAAACACCATTGGCTTTTACCAATGTAAAATTAGTTTTAATGTGCCCCCCTGGCCATCGAACTGTGCACTGTATATTGACGATTTGCAAAAACGTCTATCTGCAATAGAACTTTTCGGAAATTGTCATAATGCAATCTGTTGTAAGATGGCCAGGGGGCCAACAATAAACATTTCCTCTACAGTGGCAAATGCAAATGTTCTTGTTCGATCATCAATTTTTCTGTCAAGAGGCAATCAAGTTTGTTCTTTAGGCCTGAAAATGACCTCCTTCAAGGATGTCAGCAAATATTACAAAGATATTGCCCCCCCCCCCTTGCCATCCTGCAGTTCATTGCATGAAAAAGATTTGTAGTAAGGTTTATAACAACAAGTGAGCTTTATTTGTATAATTTTGAACTACCTACTAGAGTGGCAACAAGTCTGCGAGCTTTTACAGCCCTGATTTCAAGGTTCTTGAGACAATGATTAGCTGTCTTGGTAATGTGTTCGAGCCCTACAAAACCAAGTAATAGAATAGTTACAAAATAAAATAGCAAGAAGTTGCGTAGATATCATCTTTTCACTAACACTGAATATTTTGCTGAGTCATGACAGGACATCATCAACAAATGAAACAGCTACAGCAGAATAAGCTCCCAAATCAGAAACAGGAAACTTGAAGTTATTGTGGTCACATATACAGTGTAAGCAGGACAATAAAATGTAGACCTTACCTAATGGACAAACCACCTACCGGATATAATAAAGGGGGCCTATTATACCCCTCCGCGAATACGCCTTTACGCTTGAAAATTGGCCTTAAAACCGCATTACGCTTCAAAATTTTAAGCCATTACGCAATACGCCATCTAAAATCTTTTCTTTACGCAGTACCACGCCCTTGGTACAAGTTTGTTAGATACGTATGGGATGCACATTTGATACTATGTGAACTCGTAAAAACTGTCTGAAAGTAAATGTCAATATTTTGAGTAAAATTAGTTATATTCAATGTAAAATCAACCACCCTTTGAATCGCGTACATTAACAGCTCAATCTTCATATGACATGCTTTTTGGCAAATTGAAATTAAGCATGCTTTTTTGAGTAAGCAACGGTTTTTCCGACTTTAACCTCGGTGTTGCTCAGTATTTTTCTCGTCTCAGCCTTGGATGTTGCTTAGGTGTTGCTTAATCCAAGGTCTTCTTTATTTGTCCATTTTCGTATGATTTCATTGTTAAACTTTGAAATGCTTTTAAGTCGTGTCTAATTCTTAAATATGTTCTCTAGATCACCAGAGTGTTAATTTCTTTTGGCACCGTTTGTACAAAAGAAGACGTAAAATTTTAAACTTGATGACAGAATCTCAGGCTCAGGATGTTGCTTAGCGTTTGCTTAAATTTTCGCGATTTTCAGCCTGGCGTCGCTTATAAAAAAGGGCGTATAAGGGCTTGACAAGGATCTTCATTTCTGGTAGATAACAAAATTCAAGAATTGAGCATCAAAATGAAGATATTTTTCTTTTGGTAGTACCTATGGCTGAAATACTTAAGATTTAGAATGCTGGTGGCAGTGGGCAGTGCTGTCACTTTGGATAAATAACCACAAAATTCGTTATTTCAAAAATCCGATGAAGTCCTATCCCTCAAGGACTTTGATTGGTGGTTCCGTTTTTTGCTAGCTACGACGTGATTCAGACTTATAAATGGGCAGATGTTTGACTTTTTCAGGGGAATATCGACTCAGTACAACAGATAATGAACCCCTGATGGACCCTGATGCGCAGTTAGGGAACTACATTTTCTATTTCAATTTTGCCCTCCTTTGCTTTGAATTCCAAAAAAGATCACCAGTAACTGCGAATTCTACAGCCATAAAGCTTGGGCCTTTAACCTTGCCAAATAAGGTCTGCTTTCAAGGTATTTCGAGTCTCATACGGCGCAACAGTTCCCGAACAGCCAGAAATTAACGAAGCACATTTGACAAAATACCATTGCTCCTTTTGATGATGCTATGCAAAAAAAATAGTGTGTTGTAAGACTTCGGGAATGTTCTGGTCATACGCTTTGACGTACAGAGTCTTCCTACATAGTC
>JAOBRC010382570.1:0-12547 GCA_027575255.1 Scolionema suvaense
AACTACATACCAAGGCCTATATTCAGTCCAAGTTTCGGCTTCATACCTGCTCTGGTTTAGATTTTAACCAGGGGGGGTAGTTTCTACCCCCCCCCCTCGTGAAGCCAACGTACATAAAATAGCCCGTGAAGAATAGGGTTAAGACAACGTCCACCAACTTTCGGGCTTGAATGCCATATTGTGCTTCTCCCGTAACGATGTGATATATTCACGAGTCCAACGTTTTCATGTTTTGTCTTTGCACGTTTTCAGATACCTGGCATATTTGTGAATATCTGCATCCTCACAGTTAATGCGATCCGTCTCGAGAACTACATTAGTTTGTCCCAATACCTACATGTTTGGCGTAAGAATAGCGTGTTCTACGTCATCTTCAACATATCCTAACGGTCTATTGTTAAGCGTAACTTCAACGTCTAGCAAAACGGACTCAAGTTGTCTCCAGGTGAGTTTTGATCGACCGACTGATTTCACTAGTGACTGTTTAACCTGGCCAATTATTCGCTCAAACTGGCCTCCAAACCAAGGTGCTCTGATGAGATTGAATTGCCACTTTATTCATTGCCTTGCCAGAAAATCATGGAAATCGTCTTCTTTGACAGCAGTTTTTATCCATTTTGAAGCCGGTACAAAAGAGCTGAAGTTGTCTGAATAGATCTTCTCTGGTCGTCCACGTCTAGCAATAAATCGGTGTATACTTAGAACAAGCTCTGATAATGATTGGATAGGCAGAAGGTCGATATAAACTGCTCTGGTGAGGCTGCAACTGTATAGTAAAATATAGGCTTTTCCTTTTTTCTTTGGAGACTGTTTGTAAGTTAGCGGTCCTGCGTAATCCACTCTTATGACTTGGAAGGTTCTCTCACCAGTTGTTCGATCTAGTGGAAGGTCTGCTGTTGGTGGAGCAGGATATGCAATCGATCGGAATCGTTTACAACCATGGCATTTGTGTATTTCTTTATTTGCAAGTTGTCTTAAACGTGGAATCCAGTATTTTCGTCGTATTTCTGTCATTGTGTACCCAACTCCCCCATGCAATGTCTTCAAGTGTGAATGGAATGCCAACTTTTCACTAAAAATTGACTTTGGTGGCGAGTAAATTCGGTACTGCCCTTTGACTCTACCACGGCAAATATAGATTCCAGTGTTATCCTGTTGTAGATTAAGTCTCTTTTTGTCTTCTTCAAATTCCAATGTCGAAGAATAAGAATTTTGTACTTTATGGACCAAAAGCATTTTTGCTGCATCAATCTCTGCAGACTTTAGAGGGCCTGATTTCCGATTCGCTTTCAGATTTCTGGAATTTGCCATGAATCTTTGCATCCAGGATGTTGTCCGCATGGTCTTCCAAAAATTGAATTTATTCATGACTTGGTAGAGGTCGTCGTGGATTTCCAAAGCTGGAGACAGCACTTCCTTTACTAATTTGGATTCTTGTTCATCCTCAATGGAATTAGGGGGTAGATTCAATGGAAATATCAGACGGCAAGTCATTTTTGCTAGGAAGCCAACCAGAAGCACGAAACCATTACTCCCCCATTTGACCAACAGGGCGTCCAAGGCTTCCAATATCTGCAGGATTTTTTTCCGTCGGTACGTACCTCCAATGGACACTTTCTTGCGCACGAATTTTGTCCACTCTGTTCTTGACGAATTGTTTGTATCTTCCATTCCCTCGGATCCAATACAGAGGCGTAGTACTTTCGGATGTGTAGCATGTTAGAGCATTGTGGCGGTTGTTAGAGCATAGCAAACCTTGTGATAATCCGGAAACCTGATACGCAACTACGTATGCAGCAGCACAAACGGCAGCTTTACTGGCATCTCCAAAGCAGTGCAGATCAATTTGCAAGATGCGCTCTCGATACAACGTCAATGATCTGGGTACTGAACAACTTTCTGGAAGTTGATGTTTCCATTCTTTCCACCTGATTTCAATTTCGCTGGGAAGGGGCTGATCCCATCCCACTTTCAGCTCGCAGATTTCTATAAAAATGACCTTTCCCGATATCAGTGCAGGTGAAACCAGATCAAGAGGATCAAAAACTGAAACCAAGAACTGTAGCATGCCTCTTTTTGTAGCAGGTGTCGATTGTAATGGAAATGATAAGTCCAGAACATCTTCCTTGTTTCTCCACCCAGTATCAAGTAGTGCCCAGCATTTCACACCATGAACCTAAATAACAACTACCGGGTATGTCACAAGTTTATCGTTGGCAGAACACATTACTTAACTCGTTGGCAGATGTATGATGACTGTAATTGCATTGCAGAAATCCTCGACTATTACATTGTGATGCACGATGGCCAGGATTTGTACAGTTAAAGCACAATCCTTTTGAATTTAGCACACGACGTCTTTCTGTAGACGATGCAACTGCGCTGCAGTCATTCGACTTGTGTCTTGTGTTATCGCAGTAGACACATCTCCTTACCACCAGTTCTTGTTGGACCGTGTCAAATGATTTCTCTGGCCTTCGGATGATTTGCTTTTCTGTTTGTTCATGCAGGGCTGGGTTTCTTTCTGTCCATTCGTGAAGTGCTTCCACCAAATGTGGAAATTTCCAATCTCGCCAATTGTTATCCAGCCTGAGTAGATCTGAGTGGATGGCAGGCAGGTTGTGCAGCGTAGACCGCACATATCAGTCAATAGTACCTAACTACCCCACGGTCTCCAGTACCTTTACGTGTTTGGTCAATCTTTCGTAAAAGTCATTCACTCTTCCTGGATGGCTATTATGGATGATCGGCAGGCACATGATTTGTTAAACATGAGAACTAACGATGTCACTGAAGTGGCCGTACTTCGTGGGCAATTTATTCTTCGCCCCTTCATACCCCTCAGAACTGAATGGTAGGCCTTCGATCAATCCTCTGGTTTGTCAGAATCTTTGACAGTCTATATGTGTTCCATTGAACTTTATGATGCTCAACTTCGGAATCGTTGCTCGAATTTTTTCATCCGTTTTTAGTCATTTTGTGGTGTCCACTGGCTTTGTTATTTTTTCCTCTTAGGCAATTTCTTCCATCGTGACCTGTTCTAATTTCTGTTCCAAATTCTCCATAGTAGTTTCATACGCCGATGTCTTGCTTTCAAGTACGCTGATCCAATTATCGATATCTTCCTCAGATTTATCAGCACTGACTGCTTCTCGAAGGTAGTCCGTTTTCAATGTATATACTTCCTCCAGAACCGCTTCAACTGTTTCTTTCTGTCGTTTCAGTTCTTTTTCCTTTGCTCTTTCAAGTATGGGCGATGTTTGCTTATTTCTGATGGATGGAAGCTTGAGCATGTTGTTGATTTCTTTTGATGCTTGCTCCATGATTGATGACGAAAGTACTGGCAGCTGGCTGGGAGACGATTTTTAATGAGAGCTCTCGAGTGATTCTGTACTGCCTCGATCCGAAGACCCGACAATTACTGCTTATTAGCTATAGTTCCCACCACGTTTTAAGTCCGTCCCTATAGCCCAGGCAGTAATCTGACAGCTTAGGAAAACTCAATGTGAAAGCTCCCATAAGTCACTCAACAAGGCTCCTTGATACTTCCTGGGACGTATGCCAACACCACGACTTCTTGGAAGCAGCAGATAGTTTTTTAAATGTTGCCAAGGAAGAACGCTTCAGATTGCCTCGTCTTGAACTCGATTCGAGATTTTTCTCGAATAAACAGCCTGCAATTTTATCTGATCGCTCCCGTTTGAATGATCGATCAATGAATAGCGTGCTCTAAACAGCGGGAAGGCAGTTTGCAGATTAACCAAATTGCTGTCACATTCGACGCTGAACCAGAGGTAAACAACTGGCAGAAGGCAGATGTTCTTGTGTGGTGAACAAATTGATAAAGCCTTTCTCACCGTTGCTTGTTCTTGATTACTCGAAGAATATCTTTATATCTCTCTCTGGGGACTCCACTTTTTGTTGAAAACGTTTTCGACAACAAAATAAACTCGCTTGAATTGACTCTGATACTTTAATACCTCAATTAAGCGCCCTCCTCAAATAAGCGCCCCTCGGTCAGTAAGTATCCAGCCCAGAAGTAAAATTAGTGAATAAGCCGCCCTCCTCGATTAAGTGTCCACCCTATATCCTCGAAAATTAAATAAGCACCCGCGCATTACCGTCTTGTTGTCCATCCATCGCCCGCGCATTACGATCTTGTTGTCCATCAATTTGACAACAAGCATTCCAGAGTCGCCATCGACTTTTTCCACATTGCCACATTGCCGCATTGCTCCAGTCATAGTGATTTCAACGGTTTATGAATGCAGGAAAAGTGAAAATCTTAAAAACCAATTGTCGAAAAACCACATACATGTCACCATGATGTGCAAGTACTTCATAGGTTCTAGCAACAGACATTGTATTAGCTGACAAGGATGGGTAATCCCTTAAGTCTTCCTCCTTTCGAAAGACTTCCAAGAGTCGCTTATAACCCATTGTATGGACTCCAATTCTGGTGCTTTCATGCTTACATGAAGTAAGAACATTTTTGAAAAGTAGACGAAAATGGAAACGTCCCCATGAGTGGACATATCTAATTAGTGAACAAGTTTCTTTGCACCCATAGTGTCTGCTAATTCGAGATTTTACTGCATATCCAAAACGACGAGTATCCTACGTAAACTGTCATCTTTTGACTTCAAACCTTTGTTATCGAAGGGATACTCCGCTCTGATGATCAAGCTACTATTTATTAACCCTATCCACACAAGGGAGGGGGGGTGGGGGGCATACTGGCACCCCCTACCAACCACTTTGAATGTCTTTTTAACGACTGTAGTGGAAACTTCGTGACTTTTCCTAGAATTAATTCAGGAGCATATTTCTGCAAAAAAACGTGTGGGGGGTGACACACTCTGAGCGTTATGACGTCATTGTCATAGTGCTGTAGGCTAAGTTTGGCATATCAAAGGAGGAAAACGGCTGAAAATAATGCTAAAAACAAATCTTTGGAAGAGTATACCATTAAATTGATGGAATGTATGATAGAAAACTCCATTATTTCGAGCTGGAATATATTTTATCGCAATTTTCGAAAATCGACATTTTTGGCGTTTTTTAAGCATGTGAAGTCATTTTGATGACGTCAGCAAAAATTGAGTGGCGTCATCGATAAAATAATTATGCCACATTATTCGTATAATGACATACTTTATACCTTTCAAGTTTTATTAACATAAGTCGTTCTGAAGTTATGGAGGGGGTATGGTTGATCAGTTGTAGCAAAATTCAATAGACAATAATTTACATGTTAACTCACTCTAACTATTATGTGCAGCTGAAATAATTAGCATTCTTAACGCTCTTAATTGAAACGTTAAGTTAATAATGTATTTCTGTTCCCTAACATTTTTCATTGCTGAGCACAAAATTGACGCTGGTAAACAAACATTATCCGCAGAAGAGCTATGAACATTATTTATGCAAAGCAATCTCAACTTAGGGCGTGCGAGAACTCTCTAGTCTGCGTTATGTGAAATCTGGTCTTCAATTTGTTTCCTGGTGTTTCCGCGTTCAGATCCTTCTTAAGTCAAGGGGTAACTATACCGTCTTAGATTCTGTCCGCTGATGGGCACCCGTTACGCAAAGTGAACCGAGGTACCAGTTATTTTAACTTCCTTGGAGGTACGAATCAGTGGTAGGAAAGGAAAAGTTGTAACATACAACGATGGAGCCCGAAAGCAACAACTGAGGACCTACAGCCGATCATCATATTAGAAGAATTGTTAGCGAGAAGTTGTCATCAGTGTTGCGACAAGGCAGGGAGCGCGGGACAGCTACAGTCACACACAACCTTCTTCAATCATCAGCGAGATCGGTGCGAGCTGCTCAGAGCACCAGTCCAGCCCCAGCATCGACTCCTGCAGCAGAAAATGATCGCCCTGATGCATCGGATATGTGGGGCCCACACAGTGGAGGCCGAAGCTTGTTTTTTTCGGCGTGGACCAACCCATTCGAACCTTCTGAACCAGAAGAGCCGTCACAAACCCTACACAGGGCCCCCGAGTCGACCCAAAGCTGTAACAGTTGTTGTGCTAAATCAAGACCTGGACGGTCGGGATTCCTGCAGACCTGACAAAGACGATGAGGTAGGTTTGTTGTCACTTGTGTTTTGCATCAGAAGCTACCGCATACCCCTGAAGCAACGTGTGGTAATAAATAACAATACTATGTTGAAACAACATATAGCCTAATGTGAAAAAGCAACATATAGCAAAATGTTAAATAAGGTCAAATGTTTGAGTTTGTTGTCAGAATAATACAGAACAAGAGACGCTACAAGTAGCATCATATCCACAGGAGAAAACAAAATGACATGCGAATGTTATTATAAAAAAGACCGCTACGATTTTGATGTTTAGCTAACAGGTATCGTGTGCATTTTTATTTTCTAACTTCCTGTATTCATCCCGCAAAAGGTCTTTTAGAAAAAATTTACTTCAAGGCCCTCCGATTAGCAGTTTTTTCACAATCGCAGAAGTTGGACGGTGATTTGAAAATTCCATGATCAAACCCTTATAGCGGTTTTGCAAAAATAGAAAACGCAGAAAAAGAGTACTTCACTCCATGGCCCATAACGTCGGTTTGAAGATAGATACAGACTTTGTATCTTGCTTTAACAAGGAAAGGTTGGTCTATAGTCATGCCAAATTACAGCTCTGTAGGGTGTGGCCTTCACAGTTTTCCCTAACGAGGTAGAATCCACCAACGCCCCCCACAACCACCCCCAACCCCACACCTGTCTGTCACTGTACCTCCTCAAGAATCCTAGGTAATGTACGGTTAAGTGGTGTCTATGTAAATCATCAATTAATCATCTAAATTGGTTGAAGGAAGGCATCAAGTGAACTTGTCAGACTTTTACGCTGAGTACACTTTCGTTTCTACAGGAAGCAGGGACATTGTTGCCCTTTGAGCAAACCAAGAACAGGTTTCCATAAAAGGCTGCACTGAGAGAAAAAAAATTAATTGACCGAAACTTTGAGCCCAAGGTTGGGTGGTGCTTACCAAGGGCTTAGATATTTGATGAAACCAAGGCTGACAGTGCACAGTGACAATGCAAATTCATTTCGAAGATATTACTTAAAGATTGTAAGACACGTTGGCTGGCATACCCTGCTCCTCCATTGCTTGAACGGTGTAATAGAATTCACACGCTACACTATTCCAGACGTCTCTCCACAACCAATCGATCCTCTGGTTATGTACAGAAGACGAAGCAAGGTAGCTTCCACGGTTAACTCCTCATATTTCTTCCATTCTTTTCCACATGAGAACATTTTCACCACCTTTGTTGGTTCTTACACTGAAGGTTGCCCCATATTCCGCCAAAGCTAAGTCAAACAAATCTGGTACTGTTTCTTTGCCGTTATTTGTTGAGCATTTTAGGTAGATGATAAGGCGAGAATATCCATCAACTGCACCGTGAATAAAAAATTTCCATCGCACTAAGGCGCGGTACCCATTAGCATACCAAAGGCTGTTCGGGCCCGGCACCTTGTACGACCTTCGATGAGTGACAGAGGCCCAGCGAATCCTAGAATTTGTGGGATCAATACCGACCAGAAACCAAGTACCATTGAATGACTAGTGGCAACACCATGGCTGCTTTTGTACTCCAGTATACGTGCATCCCATTCGTCATCAGTTATAGTGGAATAGCCGCATACGTTCTGCAATCCCAATTCTTGCACTCTGCGAAAAATGGTCCAACGAGAAACTAACAGCATTTGTGCAATTTCACCCCAAGAAAATCCCAAGTCCCTGAAACTTACCAGCGTCTTTTCCCGAATGACGTACTTTGGCCTACCTGATCCAGGTCCTTGACATTTGTCTTGCTGACCTTGAAAAATAGCTAGACGGGGATTGTAACGGACAGACATTTGCTCTCGCAACAGATCTTGTCTACAGATTTCAAATTGACGAACGACGGCCTCCACCTTTACGGCTGCTTCATGATGTTGCTCTAGCAGAATCTCGCGGAGCAGATACGTCAATGTACCCAGCGAACCAGCAATTCTTTCCAGAAGAAGTCCCAGGTCTTACTCCTCTGAATTATGCCGGTTATCAATATCTGCGTTAAGTACTGCCAAATAAAGCTTGCCCAGTAAGACACCAAGCTCAACTCATCAGCGTCAGCATTAGCCATGTCACCTACGTATACAGTTAAAATTGTAAGCCACTTGTATTTTCATTAATAGCACACCAACTATCCCAATTGATATTGCGATCGGTGGCAATCTTGCATGTGCAAAATATGCGATTCCACTCATTTTCAAGAAATGTACAGCAACACAATCCTAAGATTTTTGATGGAGAACAATGGGTGAAAAAATGAATATTGGTTTCGGATCAACAAGCCATATTTCTCACAGGACATAACTTGAAAAAAAACACACACTTACAACTGATCCTAGTACAACATTTTTGGCACTTATTTCATAAGAAGCTTATTTCATATTTTTGAGGAGGATCCAGGGTGGGCGCTTAGTCGAGGAGTGCGGCGCTTAGCCGAGGAGTGCGGCGCTTAGTTGAGGAGTACGGCGCTTAGTTGAGGAGTACGGCGTTTAGTCGAGGAGTACGGCGCTTAGTTGAGGAGTACGGCGCTTAGTCGAGGAGTGCGGCGCTTAGTCGAGGAGTACGGCCCTTAGTCGAGGCATTACGGCGCTTAGTCGAGGAGCATGGCGCTTAGTCGAGGCAGTACGGTGGATGAGAAAAAATTGGGGTCCACTAACGTCTGTAAAAAAAAATTCTTGAAGCAATTTTAAGGAAATGCACTTTTTCGGTTAAAATTCATGAAAACTCATTTGTCATTTTGGCTGATATTTGCCTTTTGAGGTAGATATGTTGTCCTGGTTCACAGATGTAAATCAACGATTCTAAATTGAAGAAATCGTCTTTAATAGGCTTAGCATGCTAAAAAAGGTGTTTCCTGAGAGGGAACAATAGAGGGTTTGTGTCGAATATCTAATATATAAAAGGAGTGTTGTCTGTATGATGTCCTTTTTATCCACTTATTTTTTAACTTTTTAAATGGACTTTTCACCTGAAAAGTACACTGCGCGATCGTATAGGAAAATACGTTCTGACAGAATTTTCGACACTTGAAGCTGTTCAGGATTTCTCTACAATAGCAAAATTCCTAGTTCCAGGAACTTCCCAATGGCAACTTGTTAAGAGTACTGTGACGGCAAGACAATTTATTTTCTGGTATTTCCGATGCTAATTTTATTATAAGTATATATTATCATTTTGCAAAATTGTGCTAACCCTATTTTTTTAAGGGGAGGGTAGTAAAGTAACGTCCACTTTTGTGGAAGCTAAGCAAATGGGCGCCGAAATTTGAAATTTGTTTCGCAAAAAAGGCGTACGTATCTGTCTGATGGAGCCATTACCATTTTTCAACGTCCATCGAAATCAAACTACACGCCTTTTCATAAATACCACTAACTTTTAGGTGCTTTTTAAGAAAATTCCGGTCAGGGATGGTGCTTACACTCAGGAGCAAAATATATTGAGACATACTCAAAATACGGCATTTGCCAGCAACCCCCGCCCACCTCCAAGCAAAGGACTAATGGTATTTTGTACCTCTGGAGAAACTCAAGCCTCCACGGGTTGAGAACTTGGACTTTTCGGACTTTGAGCGAAGGGGGAGATTTTGCCTATTATGCCCATTCGCAGTCGTCTGATGAGACTTGTGAGCATGTTTAGGTGGTGAAATCGTGCTCATTTGATACTTTCGAGGATGGTTTGGTCGTGCCGTCAATCGATCACGTCAAAGTTGTCGCTATTTCAGAATATTGATCGCATTAACCCTATTCAGCCCGGGGTGGTTGGGGGGGGCGGGTGTGCGTATCACGGCCCAAAAATTTTTGAACGGCTACCACGGGTGAACGAAACGTGCTAAACAAATGAACTTTGTAACTGTTGCTAAAATTTACCGAGGAACACGAATATGAAGTTAGTCTTGATCGCAAATTTACCGTTCGAGGTGAGTCGGCCCATTTTTGGGAGGTACCGGGCCTAAATTTGGACTATTTTTGGCAGGTTTTTTCAATTTTCTGAAAACATTTGCTTTGGACGTGAAATTTTGGATACGATCACAAATACAGAAAAATAGTGGTCGCTACCCATTTCGTTGGCGAAAAATTGCGATTTTTACGAATATTGACGAATTTTGACCAAAATTATGATGTAATCGTACATTTTTGCTGACGTCAGCAAAGATAATAGGGGCATCAAAATTTTTTTGATACCATTTGATAGAACTAAGATAGATGCACAGGGCTTTGTTAGATCTTGCTTAGTTACGAAGAAATGGCGGGTGGCGTGATCCGCTCCCCTCTCCCCGGCAGCACAAATTTTGAAAATACCCCGGCCTGAATAGGGTTAAGCATATCCCTGCATTGGAAAATAGGCCTAAAAATCACAGAAGTCTCATAATGTTTGCTCCTGATTGTAGCCTGTTCTGTCATGGACGAAGACAGTGAAAGCTTCAAATCTATAGATAAATAAAGGAATTTTCCTAACATTAAATGATTACAATGGAGTCTTGTATGCAAATACAAGATAAAAATAAATTTTCACATAAAAATTATAAAGTTATTGGTTTGAACATTAAAAGGTCATTAGTGCAGAAGGAAATTAATCAGGTTGAAAGCTTTGGCTTTGACTTTGAACACGAGCACAATTCAACTCTGTTGAATTTTGCAACAAATAAACTGCCATTAGGCCATAGTGCCCCCCCCCCCCGGGACCACCACCTCCAAAATGTCCCCGGTGTGGATAGGGTTAATGGAAATAGCTGCTTGTTGCTGCTGATTGCCTAGTGATCTAATTATTTGATCGCTTAGATTAGTTAGTAATTATAGATCTGCCAATTATCTGGTCGGCTATTTTCTGAAGTGCATGTCGCGCGTCAGAACAAGCTTTTCCTAGGCCTTCTTTAGTTCGCCACTCTCCTTAATGTCTTGATGAATTCAGATGAAGTTAGTTAAGTGTTGAAACTGGAATCTGTTCTAACAATTTCAGCGAGATGCATTAGATCTTCTTTGCTCACGGTTGGATGAAACGTTTCTTTTTCTGTTTCGTTCTTGATGACTCTCAAGATGTCACCTTTTGCCAGAGATGTATACATTTTTCCTCTCAAAGCTTATTCTATGTTCCTCTTCAGTAACTATCACGTCTCTTGACTATTTTGACTCGGAGGAAGTGTTACAACTAGAATTTGAATGTGTGCACCATTTAGTATCTTCACGCTGAGTAAAATTGTCCGATTATTATTTGATGATGTAATAATTGTTTAATTTTTCCAGAGAAAAATGCATCATGTCGGTTTTCCATTTTGTTCTCACTGTCTTTACGAATTTATTTCCCTATGAACACCTTTCTATTGTTCTGAGTCAGTAAAGATGTAGGTTATCTTTGAGTACTACCGTTTTTATTCTGAATTTTAAATTCGGTGCCTTTTTCCTCATCAGTTGGTGCTTACAACGTCCTTCCCGCTTTCCTTCGTACAGTTGGGTTTTTAGCTGTTTACCGTTTCCTCCCCCTGACACCTCGTACGGTTGATTCCGGTGTTAAACGCCTATTGACGCGCACATTGTGCCCCCCGCCTACCGCCCATTGCTCAATAATCTTTGGTTTGGAAAAAGCTGAACGTATAGAGCTTTGTATGAAGAAGGTTTTCATGCGAGGAACAAAATAGTGTTGCGTTTGGTACCAAAAGTAACAGTTTGCAATGATTGGTTACCATCACAATTAGAAACCTATTGTTCTGGTGTACAATGACGTTAGGGGAGGTCACTTGGAATAGGCACAAAAACTTCCCTAAAAGTAATTGGTAAACCAGATAGGCATATTTAAGCTCATAAATTTTCGGTTTTGGAGAGGAAATAGCGTTTTCATGACGCCACGCCTACAGGTGATGCATTGGAAATTTCGTTGCACTGACATAAATCCTGTACAACTTCGCACCCAAGTTTCGCACCGTTTGGTTTAGCAGTTTAGTAGTGGTGTTCTGAAAGGTAGGAGGGGGCACAATGTACCCCTCCCCCAGCAAAAATTGGGTTAAGCATCCTTTTAAATACCCACAATGTTCTTGTAATTATAGATGCTTAAAACAAACAATGTGCACTATCCCTTTAATTATGGATACATTCAACACAATAACGCAAATAATGAAGACAAATTTTGAGCAAATCCCATACCGTATATTCGCATCTTAAAAACAATTTGAATAAGCTGTATAGAATCAATATCTCTTTCATAAAACTTGACCCAAATACACTAGATCGGACATATCGGTTAGATACTTGAATTAGTTACAATTGTAATTATTTACAGCTTGCATGAATGAGCATTCAGAGGAAACAGATTGAATTTATAACATAAGATTGATCGACCTGCACTCCATGTGCAAACAAATCAGATTTGCCACATAAGACTGATCGACCTGCACTCCATATGCAAACAAATCAGATTTGCCACATAAGACTGATCGACCTGCACTCCATATGCAAACAAATCAGATTTGCCACAT
>JAOBRC010382681.1:0-12545 GCA_027575255.1 Scolionema suvaense
ATGTACACGTTCAACACCCAGAAAAAAATGCTACTGCATGAACTGTAGGGTTGCACTCGAACAAAGCCTCTTACCTTTAGGTAACTTGTAACCATTGAGAACGCTGGCCTCTCTTGATTTATGAAACACACCAAATGGTAGCACTGATGAAAGTCTAAGTGTTTCTAAGATTGACGCTTTCAAGTAGGGCAGCTGCTCCCTGTGGCTCAAGCGGACAGCAGAAAAATTTCCCCTATTTTCAACGCCAATAGCTTTGTCGAGTTCTGCCTGGGCACGACGTTGTGTCTCAGGCCATTTAACAAAGTACATCAGAGCCCACTTGATTGTACTGGCTGAAGTTTCGACTCCTCCAAGAAACATATCAAAAATGTTCATCTCCATGTGGTCACGTGATAAATAGTCAGATACACTTCCTGGTCCCTCCTCTTTTTCAATATCATGTTTCGCTTGAAGCAGTCCCTGGATGTAAGAAGTCACATTGCCATCCTGGAAATTTTTCTCTGCATTGTCCAGAATATTTCCTAAAATTTCGTCTCGTTCTGCAATTGCACCCTGAACAGCTTTCAAATCAGCGTTCGGTAGATGACGAAGAAATGGGTAAAAGTTTACAATCGATAGTGTGACCCCGGATTGCATCATCATAAACACGCAATTGCGCAGTTTAGAAAACGAGTCATCTTCTTTGGCGGCAGTTTCTCCACAAACTATGGTGTACATGACATTGAAGCAGGCTAAATCAACATCCAGTGATGGATCGAATGATTGTTCTCTATGAGTATCGAAAGCTTTGCACAGTACTTCATTTGTATCCAATATGCGATGTTCAATTACGGAAAGGCCAGTACCAAACATACGAATCGCAGAATGAGCAATTTTTCTATGAAGCTTCAATGCGGGCGAGTAATCGGCCATGATCATATCTTTTGCTCCACGAGTGTAAACTTCTCCTCCGACGTACATGGGATTTCGATCAGTGTACGTTTTTGACATACACACATGACGGGCGGTTTCGATGTCGGTAACGACGACGTATGGAATATGACACATCCAGAGAGTGAACACCGACCCGTACTTCTCCGACAATCGATCCATGGACAAGTGGATATCTTTCCGCAATAAATGTAGATTTCCTATAATTGGTAACGGAAATGGACCTGGTGGAAATTGTTTCACAGTCTGCCATGTGTTGATGAGCCAATGAACAAGAAGGAGAATGGACCCAAGCATCAATACCATGCTAGCTGAAAGCATATTTGATGATGTATAATATGACGTCAGCATTGATCTCGCGGAGATGATGTCATCGATCATGGCGCTACAGAGTAAAACAAAGAGCATTATCATAATTTATCATAATTTATCCATTGAAACACCTTTGTAGCAGTTCTATTTCCGACCATACAATATAAACATCTTATCATGACCAAAAGAAGCGACGCCATCAACAACAAAACCAAAACACACTATACATGCGTAGCAACTGGATTAAGTACTGACTATGTGTGTGTCCACCACGTGTCAGTGTCCGAACTACTCTGAGGACGTGGTCAACGTGCAATTAAAAACATTACTTGACGTCAGCCTTATAATAAAGCTACAGATGCTGGAGTTGCATGCAAATATGGAATGAACTTACGATGGCAGAATATCGTTTGATGACTATAGATGCCACCTAAGCATCCGACTTATTAGTTAGAAGGCTATGTTGGAGTAGGCTTATCTACACAGGGCAGTTCATGTTTCTGCTGTACGTACAGACCTTTCTTTGTATTTTACGTTACGCTGGACCTTATTTTTGGCTGACAGGTTCCTAAATTGGCAGGTTAATTAGCTAGTTTCCCAAAGTGGCCGACGCTTTCTTGCACTGTTATTTCTGCATTCATCAGAGTGGAATATAAAAGACATTCTTTATTACGAAAAAAATAAAATAATTTTATATAAACATGAACGTACTATTTTTCAAAATTCTCTATATTATTGCTGAAATGCCCCAACATCGATAGACGAAATTGATTGACTTTCGGCCAAATAACCAAAATTGAAGCCCACGGTAAACTACCAGCCCCGAGAAATTCGCCGAACGTTTGTTGAAACGTATGCTCAAGTAGACATTAAAAAAAACGCCTGTTATATATTTCTGTTAAGGTCGTCAACGAAAATTACTTACTAGGTGACGTCTCTGGAATCAACCTTCATCTTGCTTTGACTCATGCGTCCTACTCATAAATCGTGCAATGAATGCAACGAGACTGTTCTACCTATTTATACTGTCTAAGTTTTTTCCCTGATAGGTAAACAAGACACAGATTCAGGTATTTTGGGGTTTCACGAACTTTTTATAGCATATAGATTCAATAGTCTAGAGGTCATATGGCAGTTCTCCCATTTTCAATATTTAATTCTGGTTCCTATTTAGGAACTGACAATGTTGGCAACAATTCCAGTTGAAATTTATCCAGATTCTGAGCTGAACAAACAAGTTAAAAATTTATATGCAGTCCCGTACGTGATCAGCAATATAGCCTACATGATAATAAGCTGTTGCTGCGAGGTGCAATCTGCTACGCCAAGTTTATTTTCTTTTTTTCTCTTTGTGTTTGGTTGATATAAGTTATCTCACATAAAGCACATGAGCATCAATGCATAAGGCACAGCAAATTTAAAAATATTATCTAATGATATCTTGCATGTGATTACATGCATTTTAGTAATACTTACAAGATACCACTCCTTAGCAAGGGGCGGGTCCAGGGGTTTTTGCACGGAGGGTAGAGACTACAGTTGAGTTTAAAAATAGGGGTTAGTACTCGCGATGGTTCGCAGGAAGGAATTTAAAAAAATCTTTGGCAGCTGAGTGCAAGGGAGTCTGGACCGTTCCTAACCCCTCCCCCCTCCCAGACCCCTGTATTTCTCTTATGTCTTGATAGTTGATCCTATTCAGACCTAGCTCTGGGCACTGCCCTCTTTAGCCCTATTTGCACTCCTACATTTCAGAATGCCACTTCAAAGCGTTATGTCGAATGGCACAAAACTGAGGGAATTTTCATAGAATTTATCTACGGTCATTTTGGTGCAAAAAAATTTCTAACGCGCCGCTGGTACCGACAGGTGTTTTCTTAGATGCAATTGGGTGACGTCATGAAAAGGGCTATTAGCTCCCCAAAAATAGAGATTTAGTAGCTTAAATGTTCATAAATGTTTGACCAATTGCTTTTAGGAACGTCCTGTGCCTATTCCGAGCATCAGTGACCTTTCCTGACTTCATACGAAGGACCCATTAATCACACACTAAAACTGATGTAACGGATGTTGACGTCGTTTTGGCACCGGCCATTTTTGGGACCAAAACTTAACATCATTTTGCCATATGGATACCTTTTATTGTGCAATGCTTCATGTCTTCAGCATTTTCCAATCCAAAGTTATCGAGAGAGAGGAATGAGACACTGTGCCCGTTCCCAGTCCTAAGAAGCCCCCAATAGCCCAGTGCAAATATGGTAGACTAGGGGTTGGCACGCTAAGGCCCGTCTGAGACCATCAATTGGACTGAATCTTGGAATACATAATCTACAAGATGTAAACTAACATTTGACACTGAACGAAATCGTCTTAATTAGCGATGACATCATCATTAAGGAATCTGGACCCCAAAAATCGAAAATTTTGAATTGATTTTTGCTCAAAATTGATTCTAAATTCTTAAACGACTCATTCTAAAAAGTATCAATTGGATGTTTTTTTTTCGTAGAATTAGCTCAAAACTCTTGAAAATTTCTATTTTCACATTAACATGCAATTTCACCCAGGTGGTCCCGAGAAATGAGCAATATCTCGGGACCTTCGGGGAATGGGACGCTAAAATTTTGTCAGCATGTGGCCAAGATAATGATATTAAAAGTAACAAAGTTGCAGTCCTTCAGCGTAAATCGTATAGGAGTTATTATAGGTTTTCTCACTGGAGCCATCCCCCTTCCCCCCCCCCCCCCCCCGGTCTAAATAGGGTCAACTGTGTTGTTGATCAGCCCAAGTTATACTTAATAATGCATACAAATAGGCCTTCCAAAGCGTAACTTACATGTTTGTACACTGTTACGTCGGCTATACCTTACTCTTGAAACATTCAACCAGGTGCCCATCCTGCCCGCAGAAGCTAACCTACGTAGATCGCTGAACATTCATTCATCAGTTAGTATTAAAATATGAAGAAAAACAAAACGCAATGCGTAGCTGTGCAGATACGCAGTCCAAAAGCTGATTCCAGGACGAAGTGTAGGAGTACAATAGGAATTCGACCTTTTAATTTTCTTCTTCATGTTACGTCTGATTTTTAACCTCGTCACCAATAACGTACCAATTAGTATTACAAGTGTTATAAATTCCTCAAAAAAGTTGATGTAAAAAAAAATATGCTTTTTGGATTTCTGAACATAGCTCCTTCAAGTTCAGTTTATTCTGAAGCGTGCCTGACTGATGGGTGCTTGTTGAGGTGATTTGCAAGTAGTGACGAAAATAGCTCATTCGTGCCAGCAGTCAATTTAATAATGAAAAACTCGCATTAGCCACGTCTCCAGAACGCATATCTAAGCAGCCGCAAGCGTGTGAAAGCTACATCTATACCTTTGTTCGATTATTCTCAGGATTTGCTATATTTGCCGTGTCTTCTTTTTATATATCTTAGTAGATAACAACATATTTTTAGATACAGGTACGCACGTTCCCATACATTGAGCTAATCGTTGAGAGAAGCACTTGAGCTTTGCTCCAGCTGCAGCACATGCCGCTACGATTGTTGAGCAGCCCCAAAAAGGCACCAGTATAATAGCACCTCTATCAGTCGCAATTTTCTGCAATTTTGCGAAATCTCTCGTGAACATTTTACTGTTCTTTACGCTACTCTGAACAGACCCGGAGCAATGTTTTAGTTGTCTCTCTCATCTGCCGTACCTCTTAAATTACCCTCTTTCATGACTTCCGACCTGGACCCCTGTGGGGGATTTTTAGACGCGAGGCAGCCATTATGGACGATTTTCCCATTGTTTTTCTGCGGGCATGGGCGCAGAGGAGGACGGAATGTTGTTGGTTGATGGCGTTCTTGGCGATTGAAGCCTGTTACGTGGAAATATATATGGTTATTTGACCTTTGCGCTATGATAGCTCGCTGTTTTACCTTTTTGTTATAAATTTGGCTTATATTTGCCCCTATGCTGGCGTTTTATTTCACATTTTGTGAGCTCTAGGAAGCTGGCCTAACTGCAGCCCCTAGCCTATTTTTCTCAGCCTGAGCAATCGACTAGTTTGGAAATTCTTAGTACTTCTGTGATAAGACGCAAAGAAATAGTAACTTTTTCGTCGACATAAAGCTATCCTGATGGACATTGCCTGTGTCTTGGTTCGTGATTGTCTTGTTTGTTTACCTTTGCTCCAGTCATCTGACGAATCATTCGAAGTGTTGGCGTCAAATCGAACACTTGAGCAAAATTAAACCACCCAATAAAAATGCTTGAACTAAAACAAGTGTAGCAATGTATTGTTAATCTGCATTTGAAATTGGAAAAGGAAAGCCACTTAAGGAAATCGAATTTCCAAGTTGCTACATTTTTCCTGCATGAACGGATGATACAGCCAAGATCACATTTTCTCATTGCTGAAAGGCAGTGGAAGGACTATAGGCTGTTCACCTCAGATGAAAAGAAATTTGCTGCTTAGGTGGAGGTGTTTTCTAACTTTCAATGGCATATTATATGAAAGTTTGGCTCATACATTGATAAGATGGAATCATATCTACTTCAACTCGATTTTTTGGGAAAAAGTACGGTTTCCACGTGGCAGCGTGGGAAAGGAAAAGACAGGGAAAAGTACATTGGTGTGGGTGTGCCAAGCAGAGTTCAGCTGGAAAGTAATTGGAGTAGAATTCAATATAGCAGTTGTGTTATGATGTAGTAGATATGGTGGATTGTAATGGCGCTGCAAGGAAAGTGAGGCTGCTGAACAGTAAAAACTTTAGAAGAGATCTTGTTTGGCTCTTGATGCTTGATACTGCTCTTTCTCATTTTTTTGTGGTGTTTTTTACTTATTTCCTAGCCTATCTGCCTTGGTGTAATTTTATTTTGTGTTTTGCGCAATTTCTATCTATATTTGGATTGGTTTGGGCAAAAGATACTTACTTAGGTAACACAGAACTTGGTAACTTGCTGAAGTCTTCAAATATGTTTCAGTGTTTATTTGGACATTGATTTAACTACCTTTCGTTGGTCATAGTTTATGCTATGAGAAAGAACATGATCATCATTTGTCACGTTTATATCATAGCAAATGAGTTGTTCAAAGCTCTTTTGCCTTAATTGCTGAGTAGTATCTTTCCTGATAGTCCAGTTATTATCATTTCATACGTCCTCTTGATTTTATATGTGGATAAGTTGATACACGTCAGTTAAAAATTGGAACATGCCTGAAGTCTCATGCATGGACTGATGGGCAATTCAATGTTTTTTTTTATAAAAAGTCACTGATCTGATGTGAAGTGGCAAAGATGATTATAAAGCATTTCATCACTGGAAGTGATGACATTAAATATTTAAATCATTATTTTTTTCTCCTTAATTTCATGTTTCTCAAGCGCTTCCTCTTCGTTATCTGATTGGATGTTCAATCAGTACATATTAGTTTTATATCTTCTCCTTATTTACTTGATTTGAATTTCGCTTTGGGATACATTTTCTAAAAGCCTTGTGTTTCATATAAAATTCTTTCTCTTTCCACCCAACTTCATATACATCCCCTCAGTCTGAATTGTGTTGTCATTCTGCTTCATAGCCAACTGATGCTTCTGCCTCAGACTTTTCGTAGTCAATTTATCCCTGAGTTTTCCAAATATAACTTGCACTCTAGATTTCCTTGCTATGCTCCAAATTTTCTCTGATGTGTTTAACATGACTAGCCATGAGCGTCTTAGTTAGTGTCTCATCCTCAGAATTTGGTGTTTTCTGTATGCTGCAATTTAACTTTGCCTTCATGTCTTACATGAAATTCACATGATCTGTGCTATTACAAAAATCTTGGGTAGCTATTTAACAACATTTCTGTTTTCCAGCACTTCCTCAAATAAAAGTCTTGCTCTTTAGAACACACGCATTTTTGCTCTTCTAACTGATATTGATATATCTGAAAGTAGTAAAATATTGGCTAGTGTCTGTTGGTTTGTAGATTTTAGGCTTTAATGTTTAAACGGTTGTTTTCCCATTCTATCAGATTGTTCAAAAAGGCCGATTTCCCATTTGATTCTTCATCGGGCCTGAATTTTACTTCTGCGTCGATACTATTTATTTCCTTCATCATGAGCTTAGGATCCCGTTAATTTGCAAATTTATCATCTACTTTCCTTTAACCAATTACGCGGAGCTTGAATCATTAAATTCAAGGATTCGTATTTGATTTAGTATTTATTTTATGTATATTATATTCTTGGAGTTTTATTTTGCTTACAGCGGTGTAGGTATAGGGGATGTGGTATTCAATTATTTCATCATGAAAGCTCAAGACTCTTAGACTTAATCTGAAGACACGAAGGACACTTCTTAGTTCATATTGATATTTTGCAACTACCTCGTCAGCCATCTTCAAAATAACCATAATCGAACTTGCTAGCAAGTTAAGTGAACATGTCAATATAAACTGAGAAGTGTCTTTCTTGCTTGAAGGTCAATTCTTTTGATTGAGAGGAAGGTGACCATAGATGTCAAATTGCTGGCTGCATCAAGTTGTTTTGATGATGATGATCCGGTTCATATCTGCTAACAACATTTCTGGTGTTAAAAACAGGCATGTCTCCTGCACCACTGAAACTGGTGACATTGACTTGCTTGTCAGTTATGATTGCGAAGGACGAAGACATGCATATTCAGGTAATTGCTCAGATTAATGTATCAGATTGATCTTGAATTAGGTCTTCAAACGGCGTAGAGCTACCAATGTATGTGTTTACCTATTTTATAAGAAACCTGTTTAAGAAACCGGCTGCAATAGTACAACCTTCAAAAAGCTAAAAAACCTTAAGACTAGTAAACAAAAAAGTAAGAACGAAATTAAAAAAGAAGAAACTATCTGGAAATCTGAAAGCATTAGTTGGTTAGGGATCACTATTACTGCAGTAGTTTTTATTTGACACACTACCCTATAGCTTAAATGCATTATTTAATTGGTTTTATTATTGGCAAACGGTTCTGTTTCACACTCAAGAAACCCAAGAAGACATACATTGAAGAAATATTGAGAAAGTGCAGTGACTGAACAAAAATAGGTTCTCACTCCTGTCTCTTAAAAAATACACAGAGACGATTATGTAGCTTATTGGAGTGAGGTACGAGGGAAGGAATAAGCACAAACCGACTAAGTCTGATCAAGGAGCCCATTCTCTTAATCTATCTGTCTAAGGCAAGGGTTGAATATAAATGACAATACACGGCTTATTCATGAATTGAGGTTAAGGAATAGATAAATCGATATTTACAGAAACAAGAAAAAATAAAAACAGTATATAAAAATAATAAGCGTTGCCTGATTGCAGTACTCCAGGAACCTGGTCTTCCAGACCGACAGCTCACCTTACTTAGGTACTCATACTTGAATCTCAGGCTTTCCTTGGCAATCAATTCAACTGCAAATAAACCGAAAGTTTCTTGCAGTATATAGAACAAAACTACTACAAGTTTTTTTCCATGCGACTTCTCCGAACCTGGTGGTGGAGTTGAACGACCTCATTGCTGGTTCGCAACCATCCTCAGTCCTGTTGACCAGCCTCGACACCTAGCTAAAATTGCATCTGTTTCAACGTCGGCAGCGCACATCCACTCTTCCCATCGTTAGCTGAGCACCTCTCCGCTATACCTTACCACATTTCAGCGAGCTATTTTTTAATTTGAAAGCGTTTTCACCGATAAAATGCAATCTTTTTCTTGTTTTCCATTTCGTGTATCTGTTTTCCCGCCTTTTTCCATTGGAATGTACGGGCATAATGGCTGCCTCGCGTCTAAAAATCCCCCACAGGGGTCCAGGTCGGAAGTCATGAAAGAGGGTAATTGAGATGAGCCTATGTAAGGTTAAGACGCATCCCAACATTTTGTCGGTATTTTTAAAGTATCCTTCTACACGTAAAATGGCACTGCTTTTCAAATTCAAGTCTTGTCACCCTGTGCACTCAGAATTGATCTGTTAATCACTACATGCCACGGATTCCAAAGAAAATTTCTTTTGTTCAATAGCTTAAGGATCATCTTGACACTTTCAGCTGCAGTTCACCTTGGATGAGCTTAACACTGCTTTCAAACTGAATATCTGAACTTATAGAATACTTTGATCATAAATAATTGTATCAGATGAACATCTTAAGATCTATGTCATAGAACTTAACTTTAGCCCTGTCTTCCCCGTAAAATCCTAATTTTTTTGACGGATAACGGTACATCTATTGTCATGGAGTTGTCACGTTTTAAATTCGATTAGTTTTAAAACTTTTGTAAGTCGTCAACTATGAAAGCTCCAAGCTGAAAGCTCTATATTAGCTAGGCACGCCAATCTTCGAACGAACACTATCGTACATGTTATGAATACAGTTGGCGCTCGTTATCTCGACAACCCATCATCTCGAACTTTCAATATCTCGAATATTTATGCCGGTTCCTTCCGCATTTCAAAGACCTTTAAGCCCCAAAACGTCCATTATATCGAACTCCATTGTCTCAAATTTCCCTTTCTCGAATCTTTTTCTCTGTCTCTTCGGTACGATATCTCGACCCTTTCTGATTTCAACCGTTTAACGCTCCGTCAAAAACAACATTTGAATATCAATGTTTTGAAATGTAAGCCATTTGATACAAGTATGGATACCAAGATGAAGCTTAGTGTCAAAATCGTGGCTGAAAAATGCGTAACACTTACGACTTTTCGTTTTTTCTACTAGTACTCACTCTGACCTCGTCTGTTTTTAAGACCCATGTGCGTCAAAAAGTGATGCAAATCGTCATCTTGAACTCTCAGACCATAACACATCTCGAACTTTAAATATCGCGAACTTTCGCTATCTCGAACATTTTCCTCGGTCCTGCACGGGTTCGAGATAACGGGCGTGGACTGTAAAACACCATGTTAGAAATATAATGATTGCTTTTTATCGAGACTGCTGCTGCACAAGAGTAGACAATCTTTGTGAGGTCTGCAATACACGCTTTTTTTATAAGCAACACCTTCATAACAGGGGCGGCACCACGAACTTGAAACTGGGAGGGGGGCTAAAATCAAAAATTTAAAAAATCTTGTGAACGACAAATAACTGTACCAAAAAAAATTGATTTGGCAAAAAAGTGGGCGGGGCACGGCCTCCCCTTCCCGTTACCCAACTCCACCCACCCCCCCACCAAACCCAGGCGCCGTGCATGTCATAAGCAACACCAGGCATAAAATCACTAAAATCTATGCAAGCGCGAAGCAACACCCTGCACTCATGCATCTTAGTTTTCACAAACTGCACCGAAGGATTGAACGTTTTATTAATCGATAGCAAATGAAAAATTAGCAATGAAGATTAAAAGCTATTGCAAAGTTTTGGAATGAAATAATACGAAATTGAACATAAAAAGAAGCCTTAGTAGCTATACTTAATAAGCTACCCCTGAGCAACATCCAAGGCTGAGAAACAGGAAACACTAAGCAACACTGAGGCTGAAGTCGACAAACTCGTTGCTTGTAAAAAAGCGTGTATGATTTAACATGCAAGCGCAATCCTCATTTGATGCTCAGGTATCGAAACGCAACTTGCTTGCAGAAAACATAAGTTCAAGATCAACGGTAGCAGAGCGCCTTATAGATAAGCGCAAACTTCAGATATGGATCATCATCCAGATAAACGCCCATGCTCGAATAAAAGGCCGTGATAGAAAAACGTTTATGCTACAAAACGTCTCCTGATGAAGAAACGCCTATTCCAAAAGAGTTGTACAATGAATAGTCAATGATCTTATTCATAGCCTGTCATAGTTAGTCAACATGTTCCTGATGAAAAAGATCTCAACATTAAAGAAAGCCAAGGTGGACTGGTTCCTTCCAAATGAACGCCCATACCCAATCAAACGTCTGGCGTAAATTGTTGACTATAAGTCAAGTGCAGCAGTGTTTTCTGCTAGCTGTTTGAAAATTTGGCCTTAGACGATTGCTTCACTCCACACTTCCAAAATGTTTTGCCTACTCACTATCTATCATAAAGGTGGATTTCCACCTGAGCGAAAGTCGCAGCGAAATGAGCGGCGAAGCGAATTTTTTCGCTTTGGCGCATGCGCAGTTATTGTACTGCGCTGCACGTGTTCGTCGCGGCGAAAGAAAAATAGTTGCATCCTATGCAACTTTCTCGAAGCGAAATTTTTCGCTGCAGCGAAAGCTTCGCGTCGCCACAACATTCGCTCAAGTGGAAAGTCGGCTTTACTGATACTTGTTTATCACTTTTTGATTAAAAATGACACAACTAATCTGTTCAAACTTTTTGAAAACAGAAGGTGTGGCCACCAAGGGCCAGCTAACTGGAAAAAGTCAGATTCTTACCATTTCATGCTCTCTGGAATAGCAACTAGTAGCAAGGAAAAAGTCTCAACTGTGTATCAAGTTTTGCTCCTGCCGTCACGCTCACATTCCACGCTAACCAGATAGCCCCACGCCGCAGACCTACCGCAGTTGTGCATCATTTACCCCCTTAAGTACCATAACTAGAACAATGGGCTATGTGATAAGATATCTGAATATATGCAATGCCTGAACAGAACATACTAGCTAAGACACTAATTTTAATCGGAGAATAAAGCTTCTGACTACTATTTTTAGAGAATGCTGTGAAATAGTTGTCTACCAACTTGGAGTGCATCTTTTAGTCACGTATAGGTCAACGGTACATTTTTCTGCATTATTTCTACTTTCTAATCTGGTTCCTCTCGTGGTACTGCAATTAAGTCGACATAATCAGCATTTGATTGTAACATTTAAGAAAGTGTCTCTATCTGTGTCAGTCGTCTAAATGTTGGTTTAATCCGGCTTGAGCATAGATTTGAATTTTCCATTGAGACCACACAGGAGTCAGTAGCAGCTTACCAGGATATTCTCATACTCGAAAGCGTGGCAACCGTAGCTTTTTAAGGTATAGATAAGTCTTTCATGAGATACAATGCAGACGCATTGTTCAACGATCGTCAAGTGTCGCAAGCTGTACTGAAACGTGGAGTAAAGACCGGGCACGAGTATTGAGATGAACCTTACAGTTGACGTCCATCCCGCAGAACACGTCAGCGTTAAGTTTCATAATTCAAGTTCAAAGTTGCAAAATTCCATATCCTTAATGCGACACAGATTATTACACATCCAGGTATTGTGAGTCAACGTGTACTTTGCAGACCTCACACATCGATAGTAATCTTTCGCCAACAAGTGAATGGAGTACGGTCCTGATTTTATACCTTTGCTCTAGTTAGTTTATGCAAGTTTACTGATAATTGCGAGCGGGGAATGATTGC
>JAOBRC010382792.1:0-12545 GCA_027575255.1 Scolionema suvaense
CGAAATGTTGAACCATTGAATGGCCGATTTTGCGACAACGAAGCGGTTAGGAACCAAATGACACCTGGCGAGTATTTCATGACATGCTCCTCTTTGATTTAAGAGCAACTTGTATCAGTGCCATTAGTTCTCCTTTAAGCATCTGCAATATTCGATATATCAGAATTAGTGAGATCCAGAGAGTACGGCAGACAAATTGGATGAGGACTTGACGACGGTAAAAATTTGGGACGTTATCATTATATGACGCTTTTTCGTCCGAAATGTTTTTGATCATTATCTGACGCTTTTTTGTCCGAAATGTTTTTGTCTAAAATAGTTTGAGTCTGCAATACCAGAAAGTTGCATAAAAAAACGGCGGAAAAGTGCTTGACGAAACAAATACTTGTTTTGCACAGAGTCAAGGCCAAAGAAGCATCCGTGAATCAAGCAACTCATACAATGATAGCTACCTACCATTTCTAGACAGCAGAAAATGATGTTTTTCAGCTCCTGAAGCACTCCAGCGAAGACTGGCAATATTTATATACGTCCTTCGTGACCATCCACCTCGAAAGCAACACACGATCTCCAAATAAAAACACGCAGATTCTAGTCTTCCAACCTTGAACTCTTGGTGGTTTAAACTGCAGAACGTGAAAATCGTTCTCAGACGAGCAATTCGTACTTTACAGACTGGCACTTTTGCCATATTTTGTCCCAGCTTCGGGCCGCCAGCGTCCGCCATTTGATTCGGTTTTCTCTTGTCAGGGCAGCATGTTCGATATAACGCACATGACGACAAAGAGCGCCGCTAACAAGGCAGCGAACAATAGAAAGAACAATAGAAAGACGGGGTTATCGACGAGTTCTACCTCCAGTTATTTAAACCTCCTTAGTGAGGCCTATGTTACAGGCACGATATATACACTGCTTCTCTATATACGCACTAGTAAATGAAGTCTCGGTGGTGCTTAAAATTTTGGGAATTCCAGCCTCAACTGGTGCTAAAGCGGTGCCTACGTAAATGATCTATGAATCATCTAAATTGATAAAAGCAAGGCTTCAAGTGAACTTGTCAGAAATTTAGGCTGAGTACAACCTCGTTTTTACAGGAGCCAGTGAAATTATAGCGCTTTGAGCAAATCAGGAACTGTTTTTCACGAAAGGCTTAATTGAGACAAAAAAAATTAATTGAGAGAATGAGTGAAATTGAGGCTGGGGTGGTGCTTAGCCGGAGCTTAGATATTTTTAAAATTAAAATGACATCGAGACTGATGGTGCTTGTAGCGCTGGTGCTTATAAAAAAAGCCTGTGTTAATCTCTATTAACGAAAGTAACCACCGCCAAATGCATGCTTTTTTATAATGAGCAATTTAACCCTATTTAGGAGGGGGGGTCTGGCTAACCCCCATATAGGGGGGGGGGGGTATATTTACCTCCCCACCTATCTCCCGACCGGGGTGCCCAAATGACATGAAATTTTGCATGAGTAATCCTTAGGCATTCAACTTTCCAGAAAACATCCACTGGATTCACTGTTTGCCCCCAGGTTGTTTCAAATCGATAGCCTTCCATCAGCGTGCTGTGTGAGCCTATTGAAAATGCCTACGTAAAATACAATGGAGTTGTGTCAGACTACTCCGAGAAAATTTTCATAACTTATGAACCACTTATCCAAACCACCTCAAATTTGGACACAACCTGTATGAAGGATAAATATTAAAAGTCACCAAGATATAGACACATTATAACCGTTCAAAAGGTATCGCAAAATTTCGGAGCGGAGGTATCCCCCCCCCCAAATAGGGTTAATAAATAAAAAATAAATTCATATTTTTTTTTTGCCTGAGGATTGTTATTGTGTAAGTTTTCCTCTTCCCAAGGCTCGATTGTTTCTTAGCTGTTGCATAATGACCATACAGTAACTTTGTCATAATTTTAACTATAGAGTTGTTGTTAAGTGTTTTGTTGGATCACAGTATCTGAAAAAATGGAATGAGAAAACAAAGTAATAGCTGTTACAACAATTTTCTTCTTTGTCTGTTTAGTTTGGGCCTTTTCAGACTGGGGTGTTGCTTTGCTGTTAAAATTTTTGAGATACTTGAGCCTCGTGTCGCATATAAAATGATGCTTATAAAAAGTGTATGTATGAACTCGTCGATCAAACTGCTAAATGTTCGAAATAAATAAACATTCAAAGACTTGATGATTTTTTTTTGTTATTTGTTGTCCTTGTACGCTAATCCAGGGCCGGAGCAACATTGTTTAGCAAGAAACAGATCTTGGGAGCACAAACACACTTGAGTTACAACTGTACATGCGCGCAAAATATTCAGGAGAAGTAAAAACCAAAAATCTTACCTGGATGTCAAAAAAGTGGCGCGGTGAATGCCGTACTCGCCGCACCGGTTGCGCCAGCCCTGTAGCAAAACTGGCTAAAAATGCCTTTTTTGTGCGAAGAACAATATCCACTTGCTCGAACGTCCACTAATTAAAAATTTTTTCATGGGAGTTTAACCTGAATTTCGCCGAGGAAAAGAAATTTGTCTGTTTATTGGAGCTGTCCGCCAACTAGACTGTCTGTTGATTGAGAACTATTCTCTGCGCAATTTGAGCCAGCGTAATGTAGTCCATGCTATTACTGCTTCGTACGGATGTGATGAAAATATGAGATGGAGGAACGTCCTGCGAACACTAAAACATTAATAAGATGCCGTCAACATAGTCCAATTTGAATGCCATACAGATATTCCAATTTAAATGTCATACCTCAAGGGCAGAAATTTGCGCAGATGTCGGACAAAACCATGGAATTAAATTCGTTTTTTTCATCTCCCAAAAGTCTAAAATAGTTCAACAAAAAATGTAGTAAATTTCCGAAAACCTTAAAAATACAGTCCAACCTCTAATAGCGTCCACTTTTACCGTCAAAGTTAGGTGGCCGCTATTCGGGGTACCTGCTACTCAGAGGTTTACTAAAAAGCGTCTTTTAACTCGAATTTATTTCCAATCCATGTGCGAATTTGAATTTGAAAGTTGTGAGGCTTGTGACTGTATTACAAAAACTGAAGACCCACAATAACGATATTTCTTGACATTATGGGAAAATCAAACATTTTCTGCGCAAATTAATCATTTTTTTTTAGGGTAAAATGTATACTTTAGCGTTACATTTTCGCATAAACATCAGATGGTTTTAGATAAAAATCAGAACCAATGTTTGAGTGACCGCTTTTAGAAGGGAACTTCCATCATTTCGTTTTTGTTTGGGACGGCACCAAGTGGCCACTAAACGTTATTGGCAGGTGGTGGCTTTAAGGAGGTTCTCTAAAGAAAACGTACGGAAAGCCTTTGAGACTGAAAGGCAGCAGCCATTATCGGAAGGTGACCGCTATTAGAGGCTCGACTGTAATGCATTCTTTATCAATTACCTTTAAACTATATGGTCAACTGTGTCCTATAGAGATACGTTCCCCACACTGAAATGTTATTTTTATGCAAAAAATAGTTCCTCAAATTGCATGAAAATTGTTAAACCGCGAAAAGTTTTTCCCGCGAAAATTAATTCCTGCGACATGTCTGAAAAACTCGACAGCGAAAATTTCGTCCCTTAACGGTTGACATAACATGTCTTTTTGACTACTCCAAGATAACAAGGTGGGTTGGTTCCTCACTCCACTCTTCTCGGAAAACCAACTTCCCCATGGCCTCTCATTCTTGCCCATAGGTGAGGGGAGAAGTTTGAAATTTTGGTGCCATAGGTGACCTGGTCTGCAAATTACGTGCACTTGACATTTGCAGACCGGCAATACAGTTTTCCATAGAAACCATTTCAAAAATTTTTAGTTTGGGGAAAAATGCTTGGCAATGGAAGTTTCCGACAAAAAGCGATGTGTAAAGGCCAGAACCCTATAGAGTATGGGGGGCACATTTCCCCACCTGGTGGTTTTCCTATTTAAAACATTTTTCTAGGTACCCAAAATTGATCTAGGATTCATGTAAAAGAAGCTGCGGGTACATATACATTGCAGGGCTATGGCAGCGCAAGTCAAAAAACATTATTTCTTCTGAAATTTAGATTTTTATGGGTCCCAAAGAATGCCGTAAATTCGGACATTATCCCCGTTTTCGGACACACTCATTCATGGCCAGACTTAGTGGCATATTCCCCAATTCATAGAAATTCTTGTGTAACGTGCTAAATAAGCAACAACGTTGGACAAAATACATTCGCATAAAGCCCCGATCCGCATTATCTTGCAGAATAACTCTTAACCCAGTCACTCTACAGTCTCCGTCGCGCTCTACTTTTATGCTGGACTTTTATATTTCCACGCTACGACCTCGACCTCGACCTTTCCTCGCCCAAGCTGCACTGAGGAACGAATTGCAGATGGCAGAGAGAAGAATTAGGGCTTTTAGTCTGCATGCTATTTCTTGATGCCAAAATGGTCTAAAAAGTACTCGGGCACAACTCCACTTTAAGTAAATCTTGTTTAATCTGTTGAAGTATAAAGTGTCAATCCTCTGGCTATTTTCTGGAAAGTTTACCTGAATACCCCATTGCCTTTAAGTTTTACGTTTAAAGAGCGGACTAAACCAAGTAAAATTTCATGCATAGGGCATAAAAGGAGCTCTATATTTTCCAGAAAGCTTCAGGCAAATACGTTATCTTGTACAAAATAGCTAAGAGCTATAGCCTTCACTGGCGATATGCCACAGAACTACTATTCATATTTATGTCGGTATTTCAAATTCTTTTGCTAATAAAGTATCAAAGAAAGGTGCACCTCATGAATAGCAAAACTCTAGAGTGCAGCTAAATGCACGAAGACTGTAAAAATATGTTAAGCATTTCTGTAAAGACGCCGAGGTTAATACTAAAATTTAGGTCAATTTATCTAAATTTTTTATCAAGAAACTGTCAGCTCTTTGATAATGATCGCTTAAACTAGCTGCATCGTATGAAATAGTTTTGGGGAAGACCAGCTGTCGTTGAGCATTTTGCTCGCCATGTTTCAAACCTTGAACCGGCGTGTTAAAAATGCATTCCCTGTGCTCAACGCACCGAACTGCTGTTCAACATAAATACGATGCTTTGGAATGAGAAACGATGTTTGTGCGGCATGTTTTCTTTTCCGTCTGCAGTGCCTGGGTGCGGAAAAATTTCAGCAGATTTCTTTGTACCAGGCTCTAGTGCAATGCCTAACTTCGCTGCTAGGACCTGAGATCGAGTGCAAAGCTTTATGATATCTTTGGAACAGTAGTGACGTACCATGTATCATTGTCACTGGACGAGTGGTAAGTTTTAACGGGACAATAGCGCGGACTACGTTATGACGATTCAGATAGGTATAAGGGATAGAGCTCTCCACATCTAAAATTGACTCATGTCGACCGACAACAGTCTTCAAAAGAGGTCGTCAGAAAATAATTCTTTCCAATTTCTTCCGTAAGGCAACCCACATAATGGCTACTATTTTCTTTCAGAGCTAAGTTTGCAATAAAGAGGAAAATTTGTTCGAAATATTTCACTCTGTTCAACGAGGTAAGATCACGCTACTCCGCATGAATCCATTTCTGAAGTGATCAGAAACAGTTACTACAATTTCTTTTGAAAATGCACCGCTCTATTTGCTCTTACTATGCAAACGAGCCTCTTAGTCCGTGGAATAAGTGCAAAAAACGAGGCAAATTGTTCACATTGTGATATAAGCATGAAAATTCCCACAGATGATCTTCAGGGCATACCAAGTAACTTTCGATTTGGAGGCAATCACAAAATTCACGTGTGACGTCACTATTACGTCATAAAAATCATACAATATATATAGTATATATAAGCCCTGGGAATGCTTTGTTATGCAATTAACTCAACTTCAAGACGATGTTTGTCCTACCTTCTATCATTCCAGTACCGTGAAATATCGTAGGCGGATGCCTTTCATATTTAGCTTGTACTAATTGATGAAGTTAGGAGGGGTAAGAGCATGGCATAATTTACTGACCAGAAATCGTAATTGCTCGAACGAGCCTGCAAAATACCTTCAGTAAAAATAGAGATGAGTGAAGGTTTTTGGATTGGTGGGGACAAGTTTATATGTAAGAGTTACACTGCATTTTGTGGGATATTCTTGGGGCCAGACTAGTTTTATTACTATTACTTATGTTCGTGCTTTGACAGCTTCGGAATTTACTGACCGGCCAATAATTTAATTCCTCGTTTTTCTGTTTTTGCCTACGTTTTAAGCAGATGCCATACATTTCTGAACTTAGTTGCACATCAGGGAATAGGTTTCTCGAAAACTTCTTTTCGAGTCAGTATTTTGAAGCTCTAAGGGGTGCAAAGTTGCTTGTTCACATGTTCGGTTTCGTACAGAAACAAGTAACACACATTTCGCCAGCAGTAAAAGAGTTATTGAGAAACAGAAGTAGAAAGACAGAAGAGTAAAGACCAGGAAAAAATAACGCACCATCAAGCAGTAAATTCGATGCATTTCATTTCGTTCCTAAAACCTATTCCTCTCGTGTTTGCATCGTGAAATGCACCCAAGCCCAGTCTTTTTACAATTACATCGCGATGTGCAGCCTTTCGCACAGCCACAGTAAGTTTAAATCTGTAAAATTGAGGAATCTGAAATCAAAACCGAAAACGAGATACACAAACTTGTCCACTGATAAGAGAAGTAAAACTGAATGATTACTGGATTGTAGTAAAAGTACGCACAAAATGATAAATCGTAGCCCCACGGCCTATGGTAGGAGGAGATAGTGTTGGAATGTGCCCCACCGACACCCCCACCCCACGTCCTACATATTTTTTTTTTCATGATAATATTTTGGGATATTTACACTATTTTACGATGACTTTTCTGCCTCACGCAACATATCTATCTACAACCCCCCAACAAAATATGAGTACCGACAAAATTATCTCAAATGCAAGATAGCTCGTTAACATTTTCCCACTAACCCTACAACCCCCAACGCCCAATGATGGCCATCTACAAATGTCGCAGGTGTAGCAGAGCACATGGTCAAAAGAACCGACTTTCTTTCGCCACTCTGCCTAAAACAATCTTCACTCCAAAAATGCCACCTACCATATCGGCCCCCGGCCCCCAACCGCACAGTTGCAGGAGCAATGGGATGCAGCATAGTAATAACTGGTCTCAAATGTTGGAACTGACATTCTTGTCATCAATAATGTCACCCACAGAAGAGCAGACGATACAAAACCAAAGAAGAGTACATTAAATACATGAGCATGCTTTCTTTGGAACAAATCCTGCGTATTAACATTGCAAATGGGGGAGGGGGGGATAATGCATGACTTCCAATTTTACTGCTGATTCTGTGCCAGTTTTTCTACTATATTTCGTTCGGGGTTGTACCTTTCCACAACAAGGAGGTGTGCTAATATTAAATGAATTTGATTCCCATCCTTCATGACTTCTCCGCATCCCCTATTCCATAGTATGTCCGTGTGATCAGCCAAGTTTAAAGCTAAGAAGCAAACGCCAATCAAAAGCCAAGCCTTGTCAACTATCCAAGCTAGCCTTACGTCGCAATGGGAACCAGACTTGGCATGCAAACGTAATACCGCAAGGACATCTGCAGTCATGCAATATTGTTCTGAGATGTTCTTATTTATCTCTACCACATTTTGTGGCTGTGGCACCATTATTACAGAAGTTTCAGGAATTTTTCGAATACAGAGCTGTAACTTTTGACTGCAAAAATATTTAGAAAAATGCCGACTTCTTTTTGGAGGTACACGATGTAGATTTCACCTGAAGTTGGTTTCGTGAAAAAATATAGATGACAGGGGGACTTAGAGCTCTGCAAAGCTCTATGACTGTGTCTTCAAATATTCCCTTTGTTTCAATGCAGCAGGTGGCAAGTGCCTTCCATTAATGCATTGAACTCCCAAAGACTTCTTGAAAACGTTTCTGAATCAAATTAGAAGCCATTAAATAAAGCACTAACTGAGACTTTGCAGTATGCTTGACTTCTGTAATGATGTTGCCACATCCACAAAATGTGGTAGAGATAAATAAAAACATCTCAGAACAATGTTTCATTTTAATATCGTTGGTTTCAGGATTGAAAATGTCCTTACGGTATTAAGTTTGTATGTAACCAGGGATCATAGAGAAGGTACAATTCTGGACATAAATTTCCGGAATTCTTTAATGCAATCACATATCCCCCTCTCCCCCATCTCAGTGGTGTGCTATGGACCTTGCAAATTCCTGAAACAGGACTGTCGCAAGGTGTTATGAATTCTGAACACTCTTATAGCACACACCTGATATGGGGGATGGGAGAGGGGGTTCGTGGAGTGGGGTAGGGCTGGGTTGGCTAGAACTCCTGGGATCAATAGCCCAGTTTAAGTAATTATATTCATATCAATCGCATGCATAAGTGTTACACCACTTCACTCCAACAAATTTCATGGCAGTACGGAGGACCAAGAATATGAAGCGACAATCAACAAAATTCAGTAAAATTCCGGAACATTTTTGACCAGGATTGTAGTCATCAACTCTGACATGGTTCTGATCGTCAACTACGGGAAATGCTCCAACGGACTTCAGAAAAAATTGCTATCTCCAGACAACAGATATGAATACCACATCATTTGTTAAAAATGAAAGCTATAGAACTTTGCAGAACAATCAAGAAGAACAAAGCCATTTGGACTGCCCAAAAATCATTTGCAAGAAAAAATCACGGAGGGGGTTGGAAAAGATTCCATCCTCCCCCCACTCCTTTCATACTCTGTAGGTTTCAGTTTTGCCATTTTCTGCGTATGTTTACCGCAATCCAGTGGTCACTTTGTTTGTCATACTTAATTTTAGTTTTCTCATCAGTGCACACGTTTGTGTATCTTGATGCAAATGTCTCTTTTCAGCTCTGATTTCAGATTCGATCAGTTTTACAGATTTTGTGGCTGTGCGAAAGTCTGCAAATCTCGATGTAATTGTATAAAAGTCGGACTCGTGCGCACTCACCGATACAAGTACAAGGGAAACTGTCGTTAGGAGCGAAACAAAAGTGTGTCAAACCTGCTCTTTTAGGTTGTATTGTTTTTCCCTGGCCTTGGCTCGTCGATCTTTCCTCTTCAGTTTCTTTTTCTCTATTTTTTTAGTGCTGACGCAATGTATGTTACTTGCTTCTGTATGAAGCATAATATGTGATCGAAAAACTTATAGTTGGCTTCAAAATCAGCTTTATTATTTCAAATGTCAGGGCCGGCGCAATATGTTTTTGAGTGGTTCGGCGGAGGGAAGCGACGCGAAAATGAGCGAAGCGAGTCCTTACAGCTGGGGGTCTGGGGGAGAAAGTTTTGGAATATTGCTTCAATTTAACGCAATTTCGTGTGACTTGAGAAAATTTAGAACGAGAACAGATTATTAGTCAGCAGTGAAACATTTTATTTTTAAGTGCAATTTGGGTCGGCCCAAGCATCAATACTCGTTTCAGGGAATAGGTATCGAGCAAAGATGGCTGCTAAGGAAAATTGAAAGATATTACTTTTTTTCAGCAGACGCTTGTGTTTCCCCCATCAGGTTCCCCCCATTACGGAAATCATCCAAATCAATGGATGCTTTCCTTTTTATAAGAAAGTCGAGATGCATTGCTATACATAAAGAACGTTCTTATACTTTCTTAATTTCTTTAACTACCTGTTGGTTGTATGAATTTTGTAATTTTGTGAAAAAAAAATAAGCATGCATATTAATATTATATGAACAACAAATCATTGAGACAAAACAGAAGATAGTTGGTGATCGATGATTATTAAACCAAGCATAATACAATCCAAGAAGTAACAATGATGAAAATTTAGGCTTGAGTCTAACTTTCCACATGAGTGTCGGATCGTTCAAGAGCAGTGTTAGTGAAAGTACCTAATGTTGCCTTCTGAACCTCTCTAAAACTTGCAAATTCGTTAGTAATTTCTATCAGGTCTAATGAATCGGTGCGATCTTCATGTACGTGGAGCAACGTTGTTTAGCAAGAAACAGATTTTTGAAGCACAAACACACTTCAGTTACGACTGTACATGCATGCAAAATATTTAGGTGAAGTAAAAACCAAAAATCGTTTCTGGACGTCAAAAAAGTGGTGCGGTGAATGTCGTACTCGCCGCACCAGTTGCGCCTGCCCTCAATGAACTCACTGGAAGACGCTCCATATATTGGCTACAAATAAAGTGGGCAGGGGTAGTAGGGATAGCATGAACCTATGACCATCTGGCCTGTAAAGTACACCTACCGAAGGTTCCAAAAATAATTGTAAAAGATTGTTTTGAAAAACCTATTACCTAACGTATAACTAAGTGCATAAGTGTACTACATGTACCAAAACGATGGCAACAAAACAAAAACAAACAATAACAAAAATGAAAAAGAAAATGTGTTTGAAATTTTACGCTGGTGTGGTCAGTAAAATCTAAATCTGTCAAACTGGTCTGCCCCCCCCCCCCACTCAAGACAAAAAAAAATGTCCCACAAAACACAGTACAAATACTTATACCAGATTTTCAAACCGATCGGAGAGAACTCGTACATCTCTGTTTTTACCCAAAGGCATTTTTCGGGCTAGTCATAACAATCTGAAAACGGCATGTGCTTATGTCTGAAAAAATTTGTGCTCATTTAGAATGACACAAAATTATATTACAGACATAAAAAGGAAGCAAGTCACTTAGAAAAGGAAAAAAACAGCATATTCTTAAAATAAAATCAATGACTTCATTACAAGCATATCTAGTATTTTCTAAATCAAACCAAACACTTTCTATACACTGTCCACTCTCCTCAACATATCGATTAGTGCGTTATTGGTTCAAACTTTGATCGGATAAACAATTCCCATATTTTTTTTTCAGAAACTTGTGTTCACTTGTTAGTAGAGTACGAAATCAGGTCTAATCAAGTCTTCAGGGTATAAAAGGTAATGTCATTTGCCCTTAACGTGAGTGATCCCATAGAAAATATTTTGACGAATGTCGATTTTTCTATTCTACTGCTGCAATGGGCAGATATCCTGCCAGTAATTCGAACACAAAAGGTTTTCCAGCTGTTTCATATCCACGAAAAATTCTATCTCTTCTTAAATCTTGATTAATTTGCAGACTGACTCTTTCGAACATTCAAGTGTACCAATAGTCTCATGAAGAAGAATGCCTCATTTTTAAGAGCAGCAGCATCCTTTGAAGTGCTAATGATTCGATACAAAGCTTGCGCAGTCATGAGTCTGAACAGAAACGATAAACGATGCAATTTGCAGACCAGACGGTCGCACGAATCAATGGCCCGAACTAATTTTCTGTCGATTGAGTACCAAAACCATGATATTTGGAAACAATAGAGATTTTTCGTAAACTTTGCCTAAGAGTGAACTAAGAACATTTTTAGGCTTAAATTCTAACGTTAACTAACATTCAAGTCTTAGTCCAAAAAGGTACGTTTTCACAAATAAAATAAAGGTATAAAAGATCTTTCTTCTTGAGAATAGACAAATACCGTAATGCCTCGAATAAGCGCCCGGGCGCTTATTTGATTTTTGGAGCTTTTAGCTCGGCGCTTGTTCGAAGGGGACGCTTATTAAAAAAAATAACTTATAGCTAAATGTTGGTATGATGAAAAAGATGAAAATAAGGGTGTAAGTTGAAAAAAAAACTGTGGTGTTTATTCAACATTTCTAACTACATCACCTTTCAATTCAATGAAGTTTTGAAGGTGGGCGTTTATTTGAAGGGTGGGTGCTTTTTCGAGGGGGGCGCTTATTTAATAATTTCACTTCTAGAGTGGGTGCTTACTCGAGGGGGGCTCTTATTTGAGGGGGTGCTTATTGGAGTCATTACGGTAGACCCTACAAGCTGATGGTCATAAAAATGAAAAATATGGATCATTGTACTGGAAAAATCGATGTAAAAGGAATAGAACGAAAAGTGAAGATGACCAACAAAATCAATGCGCGGATTTTTCGCTATCAAATTTTGAAGCTTTGTGGCTATTATTTATTTATTCTCAAATTTCTTTGCAGTTCTTTCAATATGCAGCCTGTTCGCTGTCATGTACGTGCGTGTTGCTTCTCATCAATCGCCATGCCAAAAGTTTGTCGTTATGAGGCCGTCGTTGTGTAAACTGTGGATGACCAGACGAGTGTGTGGAAGGACATGTGCTGCTATGAAGGGTACGTAATTCTGTAGGCGAACTCGCAAGAGATACACCAAAAAATCAGTCAAGTCACTCGTGTCGTTGTTAAGTCACTCCTTAACGTCCACTTTCTGTCTAACTGAAGTTAGTTCAGGAAAAGAATTTTATATTTTTATGAACCTGGAACTCATATGCAGATAGGCTAAAGCAGCACGAAAAGAGGTTTCAATGCAATTGTTATAAACTTGAAGAGTTTGCTTCACTGAACCTAAGGCAGTTGGTGGACTAATATCTATCTGTATAGAATACACCCGGGGGGGGTACTCGACTTAGTAAGTGACGGGGACGTGCGGCCCCAAAATCGAAAATCGACCCATGTTTAATGAAGCA
>JAOBRC010382903.1:0-12544 GCA_027575255.1 Scolionema suvaense
ATTTTGGGAATATGTTGTTCTTCTGCATGCAGGTGGCAATTTATGTCAATAATGGCTGCTTTAGGGTTCTTTCATTGTTTGAAGAAACTCTTCATTACGTTTTTGTGATTTGTGGTGCAAATCTTATGACTTATGTGTTATTCTCTTCTTTGATCTGATGTGGGGATTCAATTAAGTTTGCGGGAGTCCACTAATTAGGTGACTTGTTTTTATGACAAGCACCTGCTAAGAATTGCCATTTTCCTCAGTAGCAGAAAAAGTTGTTTTCTCAGTATTATCTGTAAAGCTTTTATGAGGAAAAAGAAAATTGAGTTTGATGTTAAACGTTTTATGCAGCAATATTTTGATAATTTGGATAAAGCTCCAGTGACATCACGCATTGTTAGTGGCAAGATGGTACAGTAGGTGCTAGCCTTCGAGAATGGATAAATCTAGAGCTACACAAACTTTTTTCATGAAATTACGACTGTAGCTATATCATGTTTCATTGAGCCCTATGATTGGACAAAATTGTAGTTTTGACTCTTGTTCCCCTCTTTGTAGCTGCTGGCTCTGCTACCCTGGACCCGACAAATATTCCTGTCGTCAAGTCTGTTGTCACTGTAAATGCATCAACAAAGGGAAGTATTGAAAAGACGATGACACACTCATTTACGATTCCACCAGGGACGGTTCTTGCATACGGCTGCAATGAGGTAAACATTGGGAGAGATGGTGTAATGAGTATTCACACGACGTATGACCGACTGGATGAGCATGTCGCTCTACTTGAAGTAAGCAAGACTAAAGATGGTACTAATAAAAGTAAGTAAAAGTTGTGCAGATAACGTTACATATCTTCTTGTATTTTTGTAATTTAATTTTATTCAAAAGGAATATTTTTCTATGAGTACAGAGAAAATGTGCTTTTTTGGTTATTATGTATGATACAAGGAAATCATGCGGCTATCTGAAAATTTTCATTTATGATTGTCTTTGATCATTTGGTAATTATTTTTCTTGTGTGCTATGCTTTGTGAAGTATTTAGCATATTATGTTGATGCTTGGCGGTTCTACAGTGTCTCACGTTTTAATAAGAATTTTTGTGGAATTCATGCTTATGACTATAGCTTTTTTTTATTCCATTCGCAAGATCTTGTTGTTTCCACCATACTATATACCCTGATAATACCTTAAGGGAGGACATTTCCAAGGGAAGAAAATTTTGCGGATTTCGCGGTTTTTGGGAAAATCAGCGAAATTAAATTCCGTTTTTTTACCTCTGAAAATGCTCTACCGTGAAAATTAATTCCCGGGAAATTTTTCCACCATTGAACCACCTAAGTAAATTCCACAAAAAATATAGAAGAATTCTGAAAACCTGAAAAATAGTACATACTTCATCAGTTGCCTTAGAACTTTGGTTGACTGCGAAAAATTAGTTCCTGCGAATTGTCTGAACAATTTGACCGTGAAAATTTATTCCAGCAAAAATTTCTTCCCGTAAGGTAGCAGCTCCAGTTTCATGCAAATTATTAAGGACATCTATTTGTCCGTGTTTCAGGATTTTATAGGAGCTTGCTATGAGAGGTAGGTTGCGAATAATATGCAGGCCTGTAAATAAAGTTCCCCAAATGCCAGACAGAAATGTCGGGCATAGAATGGATCATGCCGGACATTTGTCAGGCATTAGAAGATTATTTTGATGTTTTCAGGGCTCCTTGCTGAATTTTGTCAGTAATGAAAGGTGACATGCCGGACATTTGGGCCATTTCCCAAGGTCATTCCGGACATATGTTCTATATCCGCCACTATTTACAGGCCTGATATGAGAAGATCTTATGCTTCCGGGGCTTATCTTTGGCAAATTGTAGGAGATGAAGTTAAACGTTCACAAAAATAGATTATCAATATAACCTGTGTTTGATAGGGAGTGGATAATTGTCCACCCATAGGGATTCATTTAATGTGGCTATACAGGTAGAGATCAACGAAAAAATATCTGCGCTTGAATTCCTGTGGGACAAATCAGAGTCCGATTAATGATGCAGCATTTTTCCGTTTCGATTTTTATTTCATTGCAGATTTCCACAACATCTGCTGGAAACGATTTTGGTTTTCTAGCGTTTAAGTTTTAAAAGAAGATTTGGCGTCATGTTAAAAATGTAAAGGTCACATTCTTGCCCCAAATCTGCATTGATTTCCGTGTGTACCTACTCAGATTTAAGCGTATATATTTTCATGGACGAAACGTAGGGTGCCTTTTTTCCTGCAAATTTTCTGTTTTATAAATTATTGTTCTTTAGTATTCTTTATACGAATTTTGATGTCACGTGGAAGTAATGGTCTACCAATGCTGTCAATACGCTTTTTATGATAATGAATGTGTCTGATATTTTTTTATGGTATTGCTGCTTTCTGATAAATTTTTTCCTATGCCAGTGGCTCTTGGAACTTTCATATTATATCACATAACAGGCTGTATGATGATCTTGTATAAGAGTTATTTACCTGCATTTTGTAACTTTATTGAAATTTGGTTGTTCGCTTTACTAGTTGCTCCGTAGGATGCTTTCTGTTTGAATTCGTATGTGTTCGATTTGAAAAACAGATATTTTCTACTAAAGTACTGTTTTTGTTTCTTGCTTTGACTGCTCAGATCTGTTGTACGCAATCACATTATTTCATTGGACAGCATCATATAGTTTTCATATATACTTTGTAATTAGTCCAAATGTTGCTGATGGAAAGTGATACTTAGTTTGCTGAGGGGTTCCGACACCCCCCCCCCGCCCCCCATTGTCAAACATACCCCACCATTCAGACCTACCCCCTATTAAAGGGGAACAATGGTCAAAAATGAAATTTAACAGATAATAGAGCTCAACAAAACATGGTATTTCCCAGCAAAATCACAAGAAAAGCTTGCATAGTTCTGGAGATAATCCTTCTCAGCTACCAGCTTGATTTTTCATGATGTCATTGAAGTCCGTTGCTATGCGTTGCTATTTCCTTAGCAACACTAAAGCCTATGTTATTTTCTTCAATGGATCTTAAACATATTGAGCTTTGTAAGGAATTGACTGCGACAACCCTTCACAATCATTCGATATTGATTATTTTTGGAAAAAAAAGTAGATGATTCGAGTGTGACACCAGTGACATCATGCGTAATTAATGACAAGATGGCAGCTGCTGGACTGTGGGACCATATATCTCCAGAACTACATAAGCTTTTGTCATGAAATAAAAACTGTATGTCATGGTCATATTTTATTGAGCTCTATCTTCTGTTAAAATTTCATTTTTGACAATTGTTTCCCCTTTAACAAATTTCTAGTGCCCACCCATTACTAGTTTTCACATGTGTTCTCCACCTATGGATAGTACCACGAAGCTTATTTGTTCTGCCATCTCAATCAAGCTGACGCCAATTGGGTGCATTATAGGGATCCCCCAAGAGAATTTGAATTTTGAGTATAAGCCCCATTTCGGTGGTAAGTTTTGTTTAGAGAATGTTTGAGACCTTTCCCATTCAGCCTTACCCCCATTCAAATGGTCAAATGCTTCTACCACCCCATTCAAGTCAATATTCAGAAGTGGCTACTCCTCCCCCCATATGTAAGCTTGGGTTGGGGTGGGGGGGGGGGGGGGGGTGTGAGCTGCGCAATGATTTTTGGTGTATGGAGAAAGTTTCACCTGACTTGATGGATAAAACTTCAATATTTGCCCTCAAACAAAAAAATTATGATTTACTGATGACAAGTACTCTTTTCTTAATTGGTTTTAGTTGGTTGGTAAAACTGGTGCGATTATTGATAATTCTTGTTGCTACCCAGCAATTTTCTATAGGTGTTGGTTACTTACCGCTTTTCCTTTTCTGGCGAAAATGAAGTGTTTATTGTATGTCAAGGGGTGACTAAGTTTTTATGGCCGTAATGTGTCATGCAAGTTTTTTGTATTCTTGGAGATCGAAACAGAACCTTCTATGCTCAGTGTGATTATCGAATAGAAAATCTTCAAAGTAAATTATTTGACACTACCTTTAGGCAGGACTGCACAACACAGCGAAGCTAAAAAATTAGCTATTCGATTGAACATAGTTGATACTGAGTGTGCCAATATAGTAGGAAATTTTCGTATTGCGAAAAAAGGTGATAATAGATCTTTCTGTGATAATGTGCGTGATATGTAAGTGTGGTCCTATGTGGTCCTATTATTGAGCCCCCTTCTTTCTGTCTTTATTATGCAATGGTACTTCAATTGCATTGTGTTGTTTTAGTTGTAGATTGATGCAGTGCAGTTTGATTTTCCTAAGTTGGCCTGTCTGTGGAAATAGTTTCTTTAGTAAAGTTAATTTTATTTAATAAGTAATAGAAACTACTCTTGGTTATTCAGCAAAGTCTACTCAGCTCCAGTGGTTATCAAAGGATTCTCAAGACAAAATTGAACTGATGTCATACTGTATTTGCATGCTTGCTCTTAAAACACACTTTTAGTATTGCCGTATAGTTGAAACAATCCCCCACTGAGAGCCCAAGGTACAGAGTCCAGATCTAATACCTATACTTGATGTTTTTTTTTGCATGAATTACATGGTTTATGCAGGGAAATAGCTTTACATCCAGTTTCCTGAGTCCACGAGCAGGAGGCAAAAGGGACTAGTCATTCAGTACCAGTCCGGTGTTTTGGATCCATGTTACACTGCACTTTTTTTCTTAATCAGATGCTCTTTACCTTCTGAGAATCTTCAATAGCACATACAACACTTACACCATTCTCATTACTCCTTATAGTTGAACCCATGTGTTGAAGGGCAAATTCTAAATCAATCCCTTTACATCATTCTGATTAATCACTATTTGAGCCTATGTGTAGGATTGAATTTTTTTTACACTGTCATGCATGCATGTATTCATCTTATTGAATTGTGTCACATTTACGTGTGAGTAAGGTGCTGCAGAAACCTGAACAGATGTTCTGAAATGTACAAAATGAAGAAATTTTGCTGCTGCAGTTTTTTGTTTTGAAGAAAAAAGACCTGAATTGCTTATTTTTTCAGGGGTGTGTTCTTTATCTTTTTTTCAATGTAGATGTCTTGATCGCCTTGACAACGCGTCCCAGGTTAGCTCCTCTGTTCACGCTTATCTATTCGCCCGAAATGAAACTGACCGTTCAATCGGCGGCAAAAAGTGCATGCAATGGCTAGATTGTTATAGTGGAAAAAATGCTAGGTTTAAATCTAGTCGTTGGTCAGCAAAATTCAACAAAGCCGTCACCCGTGTCATCACTGAGATGGCTAGACCTAATTTTTATTTATCAAACAGGCTGTCTAGATTCACCAATGTGAAAATGCTTGATACCCAGAAGAGGTGCACCTAGTCTAAGAATTTCTGTTGGATGAGTTCTATGACTGGTATCCTATTACTGATTTCCTTTGTTTTCTTTGCAGTTGAGAAGATCCAAACCGAGTTGTCACCACTACTAAAATCTGATAAATTTGTCAGCCTTCAACTTGCGTTTAAAGACTTCATTGGTGCAAGCAATACGGAAGGATTGCAAGCGTTGCATTTATTGGTCAGTGAATTAAAAAAAACTATTAGTACTGTCCTATTGATGTCCTATTTGTACTCAGGGTTTCGTGCTGCCATTTTAATTTTTATTGAGCCCCGTTTGAAACTCAAAATGGAGTTTTTACCCAATTGACAAACCAGTTCTGGATCATGAGATGTAAAGATTTTGCTTCTTGGTACTGTAGGTTTTATTTGCATTTTGGAGAAAGTTAAACTCAAATCCACCTTTTTTTTCTCTTGTTGGGCGCTGCCCTTAACTTATAGAATAGGCTTTGGAATGTGTCGTCTTCCCTATGTTAAAGAACTAGTTGCAATGCCTTTCATGGCAAACATAGTTGATAAAATAACAAGTGCGTCATTGAAAAATCATCTGTAACTTCTATATGTTTTTGTAAAATGAAGCCTTGCTGTATTCATGGCCGATCTTCTTGGCCCTCTGTTTCAAAGTTGATTATGAAATGCTTGTAAGTTGAGGTGATTTGACGAACAATTGGCTTCACATTTCTGACCCCTAACAATTTCCGCCCCTTGATAATTTCCCCATTGTGTGCACGGACAGTAATTAAATGTGGAACTTTTATTTGTTGCAGTTATCTTCAGCAGAATTAGATGTCCAGCAACGCAAAGATGAAGACATGAAAGCTGCCATTGTAAAGTGAGTTCTATTCATTTTTATTTCATGTGATATTAGGCTGATGTGTTAGTTGATGGAGCAGAATTATTACATGATCCTACCAGAAACCTGTCGAAACCATTGTCTCAAATTTATCAGCCCAAAAATTTTGAACTACATTTTTAGCGAGCAATTCCACTCCGTCTCCTCTAGTGTCATCGTGGCTGTAGATGAAGAGTCTGTCTGTCCTTCTGAGCCTCCCTCTGTCAATCTGTCAGATCGTCACGGATTGAGTGCCCCACGTATGCTGTTGTATGCATTCTCCGTTTGGCCGTTGGAATAGTAAAGATTTGGAATTGGCTCAATTCGATGAGGTTCCCGTGAGGGGTGTGAGGGTGGTGGGAGATTTTTTATGTATCTAGCATAATCATTTTGTTATGTCATTTACGTAGTGTGCGCCATCATTGGAGATCAGCATGCAGAATTCAAATTCTAGCCTGCACAATTTTTGTTTCTTTGTTATGAACAGATAACAGTTGAAGCAATTTATGTTCTTGCCTGTGAATTATCAAATTATTGATAATTCCAAATACCTTTTAGAATGCCGTTCTCTACCTTTGGCAGCAGACCAGCAGCTTTGAAACAAACCTTCACATTAAAATCAAGGTGAAATTCAATCCTAATTCGGTTGACAAAGTGAAGGTCTTCTCGAATGGCAGAATTGCTTTCTGCTCATCGCCTCACTATAACTCAGTGCTAGGTTTTACTGAACCGCCACCAGTTTAGGCTTGATGGAATTCGCGCTTACCTCTAGTTGTCAGTGAGATTTGAACTCTTTAACCTTGTGTGCACAAGATAGTCACGAGTGCTGGAATTGCTAGAATTAAAAGTTAAGGTGTAAGCCATGTGGCATATAGGAAAATGTTCTTCACCAACGTATTTTCTCGGATAACCGCTCAATGGAGTGTTCTGAAATTTGGCATGAATGTGACAATCCACAGTCAAAGAAGATCGAAGGTACATCTTAGGTCATGTCATGCTTGTCTTGTTTTGATATTTTAGCAAGTGGGTTTTGGAATTCTCGGCGTTGTAGCATTTGTTGTTTTCTTTGTGCTCTCAAGGGTATTCCCGTTTTAGGGGCAGAGTCCTGTAAAATGACACCTGACATTCATCTGTCCTTCTGTCCATCCGTCTGTACCTCCATCTATCGCGAACACATTTTCCCGGGCAACTACTCTATCAATTTTTCTAAAATTTGGTGTGAAGGTGACAATCCGTATTCGAAGAAAAGTGATCGAGCCGGAATTTTGAAAAAAAATTTTGTTTGGGTTGCAGGTGGCGATTTAGGCCCCAAAATGGCCATTTCTATGTTTTTTTTCAAAATATTTCAAAATCCGTTTGTAACATTTTTGTAATTTTTGGTGTGAAACTTCAAGGCAATAGTAGTTATATTATGAACCATGTGTCCTGTCTATGAAAACTATTGTTCGGCTTGCAGGTGGCAATTGATATACGTCCAAGAATAACGATTTTCATGTTTTTTCCAAATATGTCAAAAATGGTTCATCTGATTTTTGTTTTTGTTTGTTTGAATATTAGGGTCAACTCGACACATATTATGAACCATGTATTATGTCTGAGGAAAGTCTTGGTTTTCTTACGGGTGGCCATTTATGTCCAAAAATGGCGATTTTCAAGGTTTTTCGAAGTATGTCAAATACGGTTCATCCGATTTTTGCCATTTTTGGTGTGAATATCTAAGGCAACTCTATGCATGTTTTGAACCATGTGTCATGTTTCCGGAAAATGTCATTGAGCTTGCGGGTGTCATTTTTCATCCTAAGTTGGCGATTTTCAGGTCTTTTTCCAAACATGTTGTGGATGGTTCATCTGATTTTGTCATTTTCTGGTGTGAATTGTAGGGGTGACTTGTTTGATTTAAGGGTGACAATTTATATCCGAAACGATTTTCAGGGTTTTTTTTACCAAATATGTCATGAACAGTTCATCGGTTTATATTTTATTTATATTTTTATTTTTGTTGTGATTGTTCAGGGCAACCCCGCATATCTTATAATCCATGCGCCATGTCGAGTGGTAATTTATGTCTTCAGGGTTTTTGCTTATGTTAAAAACTGTCCATTTTTTGTCATTTTTGGCATAAACTTATGTCATGAATCCTTGATTTTTATCTTTGGAATATGTTGGTCAGTGTGTGGATAGCAATTTATGTCAATATTGGCTCTTTTCAGGTTTTTTACAAAATATTTCAAGAACGCTTCTTCAGCTTTTGTTATTTTTGGTGTCAATCTTATGGCTGTGTCTTTTTTTTTATCGAAAATCTCAGTTTAGTTTGCGGGAGTCCCCCAATGTGTGACTTGTTTGAGTTTAGATTTTTCAACCGATTGACGTTTGGTTACATATTAGGTTTCTGGCAGTTTGTACAGAACCATTGACACCTATAGGTATTTTTTTTTTATTTTGATATGTGGAACTTTCGGAATCCATCGTCTTAGTATTACCTTCCTCCTATTTAGTAGCAAGCAAATGATTTGCATCTGTAGTTGATTTAACTTGAAATTATGATTTATTGAAAGTCAATTGGGCAAGTTGCAGGATGGAACATAGAATATGCTATTTATGTTCCGTTATTTTTTCCATATTCATATTGTTTTATTTACTGTCATCCTTCGGCTTGTAGTCCTTGTGTTTTTGTAGAATGCGTTTACTCCTTACCCTTGCAGGAATCTGCTTGGCAGTGACACCAAAGATTGGTTGACCATCTTGAAACATCTTGGCTTTACCATTCCTGAAGATCTGGAAGCAAGTGGTGCGAAGATCGAGTTCCCAGAATCAGACAAGACAGGATTGCTGGCAGCTTCTCTCGGTTTGGTTGATTCACTTGCAGGTACTTGATGGTTTTCGGTGCCATTTTTTATGTGTTGTTGTAAAATATGTTCGGCATTTCGTATATTTTGTTGTCGATCAGCTCTTTTTAGTCTCACCGTTTTGGCTGTACGTTTCTAGTGCTCCGGTGTTTAGCGATATTCTTTTTAAGATTGCTTTTAAAAGCAACTTTTTGTTCATGGTCAGGCCTGAAGTTGCTTGACCATTCTCTGCATCCAGTCCTGAAGTAAGTGGCTGCAAGTAATTGCTGAAGCGTACCACGGAGATAGGTTAAAATATTCCTACTATTTTTATGTCCCTACTATTTTTACAAGCATATTTACTTCATCAGGAAGCTTCTATTTGACTAATAACTCGTTAAAGTGTTTGTGCATAATCTTTCATCCTTTCTTAAGTAAAATTTTGAAATTCGAAGTTCAGGCCATGAGTTGCTTTGGAAAGTTTCTTTAATTTTCATGAAAATGTAGACTTTTTGCCAGCAACTGATTCTTACAAAGGTTCTTCTTATTTGGCATTGACTCATTTTGTGGCGGTCTGAATTTGAGACAAAGCAAAATAGTTTTTCTGGGACATAATGACAATTCCTGCCGAAATTGAGTGAAGTATTATTTCCTGACAAAGCAGAGACAAAACAGCACAAAATAACATCTTTATTGAGTGAGTATCAAAGGAAGACATAAGGTGTTATTTTTATTAAAGTAAATACTTGTGATGAGTGACACCGACGACACCTTAGGAAGATGTGGAAGATGAGAAACTATCAAAGCTGTAGTACATGCTCGTTGTGGGCACTATTTTCTACTTCCTTGTCGTGGTGGGCACGGACCACGCCTTGGGAAGACATGTTAGATGTGAAATTATAAAAGCAAATAAAGAAATCGCAGATTTTTGTGAGACCTACAGCAGACGTTATTGTAAATCAGGTTACCATATTGAGAACAGTCATGTAAACAATGTAGGTTCTCTAAGTTGGTAATTTGATTGAGTTGCTACGGAACGTATGTACATGTATGCATGATAGAACGTTTATCGAGATTTACAGAAATGCTGAACATTACTGTCTGATGTGAGTCCTGTTAAGAACAAGTTACAGATGTGGCTATGTGAAAACTATTTGTGGATGAGGTTCCATACTTGGTGATAAATTCATGAGTAAAAGATTTCCCTTAATTGGGAGCAGAAGAGGCGGCTCACAGGAAAACGAGTTGCTGAAATTTTTGTTGCTATATATTCATCATTTGCGTCTTTTTAGTGAGTCTCAATCAAAACCAGGATGACCTACCTGGAGTTATCTAAGTTTGAGATTCTTTCACTTGGTTTCTTTCTCTCTTGAGCTCCAGACATGACGCAAGATCATCGAGTCATGATATCGCAGATGAACAAGTCTAGTCTCGCCGTCCTGCTCAAGATTGTAAGTTCAGCTTTTCTTGATTTTCAAGTCATCATTTTAATATGTAATAGTCGCCTTTTGAACCTTATCTCATCCCCAAGTAACCAGAGTGCTGGAATGCCAGATCAATAGCAGCGATGACTGTTGGAAGGTCCATACTTCTCGAAAAACTCCACATAGACGGAATACAAAACATCAGAGCGATTATGTGCAAGCTCTGGACAAGATCAGAAAACCCAGAAGTTTTCTTGCTAAAAAATACCCGTTGATTATGCAATTTTGCCTTTAATTATGCAGTCTTTGCCTTTAACATGAGATCTTCATCTTTACGTGCCCCACTACTCATGATTCATATTTTCTTTCTGCCTGCACCTTTCATGCCTCAGTCAGTGTTGATGGGTAGTGTGAACCATATCAACACATCATCAACAAATCTTTTTGAGAATACTGTTTTCAGGGATACGGGGAGCAGGGAGGAGAGCAACGAAATGGCCCCAGTATATAGCAAGGGCATGGTAGCAGTGCAGACGATGAAAACTGGCAGGAGGTGTGCCAGTTTAAGAGGTGTGCCACTTCAAGGTAACCTTTCTCCTTGTTTTTGTTCGGGGAACCAGGGTCAAAATAAAATTTTAATATGTGATAGAGCGCAGTAAAACATGAGTTTGGTTTTTTGATCATGGAAGCTTATGCAGTTTTGGAGATATCGTGTTCTAAAGTTCAGCAGCTACCATCTTGCAAATGTACTGCTCTTCTTTGAAAAAAGGGGCTAAATTGGGTAGGTCCAGGGTTTGTCATTTTTTGGGGCTTCAAATGTTTCATAAATGCTTTTAATGCATATGTTTCGACATACTCCTTCTGTTAAAGAAGAGGGGCCATATTAACCTGGTCACAAAGCAGATAGCTGTACTGTTCATGCTTTGCAATGCATACGTTTTCAGTCTGGAAAGCAACTGAGCCTCATGTCTTAAAAGTGGGTGGAAGATGTGACCCAAAAGGCTTTTTGGACTTTCGCTTTAGCAGAAAAGTCCTTCAAACTGAACTCTGAGTGTCCCTTCCGTCCGTTTGTCACCCATCGCATTTTCGTAGACAACCGCTGAATTAAGTTAGTTTGAAATTTTGCACGAAGATCATAATCTGTACAATCGAAAGATGGTGACGAAGCAAAGCATTTGATAATTATTTTTTGGCTTGTGGTAGGGTGTCCACGCAGGCTAAAGCTGGAAAAGCGTCACCTTTTGCTACTGCCATGCTGGAAAAGCTGGAATTTTATTTATTTTTTCCAACTTTGTCGATTTTATATTGATCTTATTTCTCATGTGAATTTGATTTAAGTATGCTTAGCAGGACAGAGGCATAAACCGCACAAATCTCCTAGTGGTGATGCATTGATGTTACCTCGTGCTCAAGCCTTGACAGCTCTGTTTGCGAGGTGTATGTCTGTGATGCTGGTGTGTGTTTAGCAGTCCAATGAATTTCAGATCTTTTTATTTTTTTTTCCTTTCTGTCTTAACCTTGATAGTCTAACAGGCGTGATTGTGCAGTAATCTGTGTTGTGTATGAATCCTCATGGTTCACAAATGCAATTGATTACATTCAACCCTGGCGTTCTATACTACTAGCCTGGTACACATGCAGCTTTATTCAAAAACTGAGCACGGGGTCAAAATCTATAGCACATAGACAGTTAAGCAAAATTTGAAACAAACTGCATTGCTAACTGATGATACAAGTTCGTGTCATCGTCGGAGGGTAGTTGCTAGTTTGTGGATGTATACTTCAATTTTCTTTGCAGTTCTTGGTTTCTTCTATGAAGGAAGGGATTTCTGCTGCTTACGAATACGAACAAGCAACTTGAATCTTCTTAGATTTAATTCCGAAAGCTGCATTGTTGCCCTAAAACTCCTTAGCAAGTGGTAAAATGTAGTACAAGTTGGTTTCAGCGCATGCAAACACTTTTTGTTGCATTTGAATCTTTGATTTCTGTCCATCAATCATCTTCGTATTCTTACTCATACACATAAACTGGTCATGATGGTATTCGCCTAAGGTAGGATTCATGTCAGTATGGCAACATGATATTC
>JAOBRC010383014.1:0-12543 GCA_027575255.1 Scolionema suvaense
GTGTTAAAATAAAATAGAGCAATTAAAAACACTCAGCCTTCACTGCTAGTTCGAGTTCTTACTCTTCGATGGTGACACCATATATATTTTATCACTCTTTACAATTGTTTTTCTGCATATAAGGCTTCATTTAGGGACGTTTCTATGAGCATTTATAGGATCCCCTAACTGTCATTTCACGTGTTTTTATATCCATTAGGGGCTTTTATTAAATAATGACTTTGTAGCATATTAAAGCCGAGATTTTACATTTTCAACACACCTTGAAGAGTACGAACTCGAGCTGGTAGTGAACGCACTATGTGTTTTTGTCTGTATATATATGTATGTATATCTATATTGGAAAAGGAAATAATTAATCGACTTTCGATTAGTAATTTCATTGCATTCTCGACAGAAACTCACTCCAAATCTTGTCGGAGACATCTACATATATCTCACTACCAGCAAGAAAAATAGACACAGAGGGCCTCTGCAACCAGCACGAGTTTTAAGTGTTCAGTCTTCAAGGAGTGATAAAATATTATCTGAAATTGGTTTGTATATCTAGTACTACAACTGTGTAAAATTCAAGTTAAGTATATCAGAAAGAAAGAAGCAAATCAAATAAATGAACAGACCCTGCTGGAATGTTGAAATGTATCCTGACCATCCTGAAGGACTTGGTTTCAGGACAAAGCGTAACATACAAGCCCGATCAAAATAATGCAGACAACATGAATACGCCCAACCTGAGATGCCACCGTGGATAATATAACACTCTGCTCCCTACTATTTGTAAAGTTACGGTTGAGTTTTTGCCAGTATCCTCAGCTATTCTCCATAGTGTCCCATATCAGGTTGCCTTTTATGCGTTTTGCAGGTACCAGCAGGTGGTAGAGTCTATATGGACGTGTGAATACATGTGGGTAAGGTACAGTGATACCCAAAATTGGTCTCGAGGGAGGGGTCGAGGTGAGGCAGTTACTTGACGAAATTCATGAGTTGTACTTCATAGAAACGGTAAACTGTTTGTTCCTGAAAAGAACACTTGCCATGTTAGCTGTTGAATATATTGATAGTCGCGGCTTCAGTCCTCCTTGCAATTGTTTCCTATTGTCAGGTAAATAATGTCAGAATTGTCACAAGGTTGTTTCCTTTCTTGTGAAGCTCAGTATTATGTGTACTTGGTGATAGTAACAATATGAGTGCAACATTTACAACTAGGTACAAGGTACAAAGCATTTTCGGGAACTTCCTACCCTCTTTTCATAAAAGGTGTGAAAATGCATACCCTTAAATGCAAAGCACGTCTTATCTACAATCGCAGACAAAATATTTTGGCCACTTTTCTTGTGAATAGCAAACGCCCCCCCCCCAACACAATGTTGATATGATTTGATTTGATTTGTTTTCAGTAGTATCAATGAAACATTGGTTCAAAACTCTGTTTCGTCAACATTGTCATGGGGGGAAGGGGGTGGCTACATATTTTTTCCGACCTGTGTACTATATGAAAATAACATGGTTAAAAAAGTAGTCTCAAGTCATCAAATAGGCCACGTACCATCAACATGTTCAAGGCTGAGTTCCACTCTGTAGTTTCCAGTCTCTGATGGCAGATAGAGATGAAGCTTCCTGATGAAGAAAACATCAGCCAATTCTGATCGACCAATCCAGTGGTTATCCATTAAGAACTTTTTATTAGGTATTTCCAATACTGTGCTTCCCAGCTCGTACAGTTCGCGAAGATTCAGAAGTCCTTTTTCTGTTTTACTAACGGTCAGGGCAGCTAAGACAAAATTTATCAAGCATATAAATATGACATAAAGCAATGCAACGGCCAAAACAAAAACTTAACACATCAATAGAGCTTGGGAAATAAAGAAGGTCGGTCTTTATTTCAGCGAAAAAGTTTCAGTGGTTGTTTTTAAATGTTGCTTCAAAGAGTAGATAATTTATCCCCGTTTTCGCTGTTGAGTCTGCTTAAGCAATAAAAATCCCGGGGATAATACTTTTCATGGTAAGTGACCAGTTGAAAGACTTCTGGGATCATAACCAACCACTTAGGAAACTATTTCATTCCTGACGGGTTCCAAATCTTGTCATCTTGACGACTGGCACGACCTCCAGACCAAAGTTATACCCCCGGCTTTCTTTCGGAGTGATATCTTGAATATCGTGTCAACAACTTTATACTCTTCCTCCAGACAGGATAATAATAACATTCACTACCGTTTAAGCATGTTAATATTGACTTCTTGCATCAGTTGGACATGCTAATATTGACCTTTTACGCAGGGAGTAGAACTTAAGCCACTTTCCTCACCAGTTCCACTTTCCTCACCAGTTCTACATGTCCATACTAACTTCTTGCACCGGTTCGATACGTTAACCCTATTTGGACTAACGAAGAGAGGAAAAATTGCCCACCCTGTAACGAATATTCAAATGGCCTCAGAACATATGAAGATGATGAACCACCACTTACTGGTTTTTAGTTTAATTGTATTAGCCACATTTAGGGCAAATTCAGCCGAACCAGTCATTGGGGTTCTGGAATTACAGTCAAATTATTGAAGTTGGGTAAAGAGAAAAATACCATCGAAAAAGGTCTTTTCAAGGCTTTTAGGACCCATGTTAAGGCCAAAAAGAAAAGTTGAGTTCTTTTGTCAATAAAACATGTTCATTTGTACGATTTAACGTATTGTTTGGTGTGAAAAACAGTTTTTGCAACATCAAATAACCAAGTTTGGGCATATATACGAATACAAAAAGATAGTCACAAGAAGTTTTAACGTTTTGCACGACACTGAATATTTTGCCTTACAACTGCAAGGGATCATCAGCAAACTACATGAACTACATGCCCCCGAGTTCTATAGAAGCGAATCGAATGCTGCAAAGACAACAAAACTCTACCACTTTTCAAAGAATTATAGAAGCTATCATCTGATCAAACCTTAGCGCAGCACCTGCGGCAGGTACTGAGATATTGGTCATTTGTCGAGACCACCTATGTCAAATTTGTGTCAAAAATGACTATTTCGTTGCACTTTTGACGAAAATTTCAAAGGAAATACATGTTACGAACCATTTTTTAGTCATAAAACAAATCAAGCTTATAGGTTTAGAATAAATTTTGAGCAAAAAACTATTTGTTCAAAATGTTCAAAGTTTAGGTTTGAAATACAGTTACATATTGACGTCATCGTGAAAAGATGATGAAGTCATCGATTTTTTGCTGTAAAGTTGTTCGTCTTGGCCTATTGTAGATTTGTGACAAGTTTTAAGGCCAGAGCTGCATTTAAACGGGTTTTAGACACACATGCAAATTTGTCAAACCTTAGTTCATTGCTCGAAGTCACTTCCTTTGTATATATGCCCGTAAAAAGTTTTTTGATAAAATTTTGCTTTCCAATGCATTTTTGAGGCTTGTTTTGTGCATTAGGATATTTAAACGTAGTTTTTCAGCGAATTTCAAGGAAAAATACAGGTTTAGAAATGTTCATAACTTTGGTCCAAAAATGATGACGTCATCACATTAAAAAATGACGTCATCAATTTATTTTTCTTGTCAAAATGATTGTCGTGACATCTAGTGTGTGTGTCACGTTTCAAGTTCAGAGCTGTCCTCCAAATGCTTCTGCTGGTCAGGACCCCTACCCAGAATAGGGTTCAGTGCGTTGTCGCAGCAATGGAGTGAGAACTGTCTAATTTAGCGTTCTGGTGTTTCTTGCAACTGAGTTTTTAAGGGCAAAAATGTGATTTTCGGGCAAAGTCGGGCAAAACGTTGGCTATTTTACCCATGGTAACATGCAACGTCATATCTCAAGAAACCGGGGACGAGAAACAATTCTACTAACATTTGTGAGGTCTTTTAAGGTGAAAGGAATTTCCTACCTTTATAGCTACTCTAAAACGGAAGTTAGGAAGTTCTAAAAAAAGACCCCCCCCCCGCCTTTCACTAATCCAAAAAAGCCCGCCTGGGATAGGTTTAAGATCCATCCAGAAAGTTGTGATACGTAACCATCGCATTTTGCATCGCATGTCGCCCCCTTCATTATATGTTGTATTAATTTTGTATCTCTGGCATTTAGACATTGCTTTTAAGCTCAGAAATGATTCATAGTAAATTCATTTCACTTATCAGGCCGGTAGTTGCTGGACGGGGTGACATGGGAAAGGAATTACTTCGTTTTTGCACCGGTAGAATATCGAAAAAAGCGCCGTTTCTTGTACGCATTTTGAAAACACCAATCGATAGAAGAGTTCCCAATTTGTAGCTACATTTTCATCATCTAAGACTTCTGGAAGGAATTTCTTGATCCCAACCAATCTTCAGCAGCTAAATCGTGTACTTGCTTTAGCCTGTTTTGCTATATCGGCAAGGTCTCAGTAGATTTCCTTTGGGAAATTTGACCTTACAACGGTAGGCTCGGCACAATGGATGAGCGCCCCTGCAGGAAGCAGCAAGATCTCGTTTGTCTGGAGATTCTTGCTAAAAGAATCGAAAACTGCCCACAGTTTACACTCAACGAAGCTATTTGCAGAGTAGATCATATTATTTCGTAAGCCTCCTCTCTTTGAATGTAAATGCCCACTAACTCCTGCGAACAGTTTCATCACAAATTCATCACAAATAATTCTTGACTCACAACACAAATGGAAATGTTAGCTGCAAATACAAGTTAGAGCAATTAACAAGAGTAATTGCTAGTTATGGAAACTAAGTGGGATAAATAAAGGTTCTACTTTCTCAAAGTATATAACACATCACCATCGAAAGACTCGACATCGAAAGCGCTCATGGGTGCTTACCTGGGATATATCCTAAATGTGATGATAAGGCAGACGCACATAGAGGCTGGTCGAACTTGTATGAAGTCAAACTTTGCAGGTCATTCCACGGCTGCTGAAGCAGTTCATTGCAAAATTTTGGTCGCATTCCTCCACTCTTGTACTCAATAACATCACAGGCCGACTTAATTATACGCCGACGGTGATCAAGACCGGCCAGGTATGTATTCCATTTGGTTTGAAAAACTTGAACTACATGCTCAGGATCGAAACTAGTTGTGATCTCTTGTGTAAGTATTTTTGCTGACTGGAACGCTATAATACTTTGCGCCATGTCCACCCCAGCGTCCATTAGCTCAAATTGTGTGTCGTAGCTAAGCTCAAGTCGAGAACCAAGTTCGGCTACATCAATCTGCAAAACAATCAAATTGGATATAGTAGTTAAGTTCAAGCCCAAAATCATGTTCTGCTACAGCAATCTAGGAAAGGCATCACATCGAGGTGAGAGAAGTGTATGGAGAAGAGTGTTAGGAACACTCTGCCCGTACAAAACCAGGAACTTATGGTCAGGTAATTTCCATGAACCGAAAAAAACACTCGGACTATCAACAGTGAGAAAATGATCACGTCTTTGGCATGGAGTGTGAGGTTCATCGATCCATTACATGAAATCAAATCACATCATCAACAAAATACACCTTTTTGATGGAACAAAACACCCCCGATAAACACAAATACAAGAAAGAAAGGAATGCAAAACGAAGCCGCAATGTACGGCTTCGCATGCTAGTGCCACAAGGGAGGTTAACAAAAGGACGACGAAACTCAAATACAGGAATAGACCTTTCCCGGACTTGGCAAAAGGTGTGGAGAGCTTTGTAGATCAGGATACAGTCTTCAACACGGAAATCCAAGATCAAGAGTGACTTTGTTACAGATTTTGCAAAATTATCTTTATGACGAAGTCAAACACAAGATCTTATTCCAATTGCTTGCAACAAAACAACTGTCACAGAGAGCCGGTGGCAACTGAGGAAAAAACGAAAATGGAAGACATATAAAATTTCGCACGTCTACTTCAAGTCACGAAACCAAGCTGCTCTTTTCTTGTAACTGACCTTGAAAATCACACGTCGAGCGCTTGAGTCTAAGCTGCCTTTTTGCTTAGCAACGTTTGTTGCACTTGTGCATCTCTGCATGGCCTGCTGCCTGCCTGTCTACCTAAAAGCGAACGCGCGCACCCACTTGCTGCGTCCGGGCGCTGAATGATCTTGATAAGGTCTTCAGCTGGAAATGTAAACGCGTACGCCTCCGTCACAGCTATTTTGAATTTGTAAGTTGATTGTTCGACGTGAAGGTGCGTTTTCGCTAAACGACCCGACACACACTGTGCCAGGCTGAAAGGAGGTGGTTAATCAGTCAATTAAGGTAGTCAATTAAAACATTGACTAACCTGGCAGGGTACCTTGAGTGTATGATTCATCTCAGTATTCGGCGCTCTCCGATACACGTTTGTCATGTCGCACCCCTTCCCCACTGCAATTTGAGCCGTTTCGACCGCTTTGGCGTGTTTCCCTGTTACAGTCCAAATGAGCCCGAAAAGCCACCTCACACGCTGAACTTGCCAAAAATTTTCATGTACTTTCTTTACTTCGTAAGATGGTAAATCTACAGCTGCTCTAACCGTGCACGCAAAATTTTTTTAAAATTTATTTACGGCCCTTCCTTGCGGGGTGCAACAAGCATCAAAACCGCGTTTAGCAATGTCAGCAGCCTCTTAAAACACAATTTCTAGTGCGTTAGTGTACGTTTTGCACGGTGCAATCACAGAAACAAAATTAGAAACGTTTTAAACATTCAAACCAAATCCAAAATCTGTGACCTCACCGTAAAAACTTGGTTCGTCATTATAGACATATCTACGTGACATAACGAGCGGCCTAATCGTGAAAATAGTTCCTCAAGTGCTTAAATCGCCGAGTTTTTATTTCTCTGTCTTGGATACCAATGTCTTGTTTAGAAACCAAAACAACACACCGAACCTCTACGCCGCACTAATCAAACAAACAAAACTATTTTCCTCAGTTCATGTATTACCCTTGGCTTCTAATGTCGTTGTTCAATCATGTACCAACTCAAATTGATCGGGAACAAATTCTTACACGCGAATGTGATTGGCTTCAAGCTAATGCAAAATCCAGTCTAGAAACAGAAGGAATATATGCCCGTACTGGATGATATCCGAGAAGCTCTTCTCAACTGGCAAAGAAATTAACTCTATGTGGCCAATGACACAACCAGAGCGGTACGTCAATAAAACCATTTGAGCTGTTTTCCACTACAACTCCCAGACTCAATTGTTTTCTGGAGTAACTGTATGTTAACGTTGGAATAAGGAATGTTCCACTCAACCCCTGCATACAAAGCATTCAGATTATCATGGATGAAGAGAAAATGAGCCCAAGACCGCCACATTACGTCCTTAAAGTCTACTTGTTATCGTTGATCCTTTAGCAGATCTGTTTCGAATCCTTTGGACCACCCCTGTCCTTGTCCCGTCCCCTGGCCTCCTAAACCTGCTATCGTTCTGAAAGGCTTATGCAAAAGAACGTAGCATATTAACCAAAAGACGTAGAGGGTGTTGAGATAGCGCCAAATAAGATAAGTGCTTACCTTCAGGTCAAAGCAGCTACCTTTCGAAGCCGTAATAGTCTGCACAACTGCACTGGCAACTGTACCACCGTCAAACAGTATTTCGCATGTGTCCTCCACAATCGATTCCATGGTTGTTACAAATCTTGTAATATCGTCAATTCGAACGGCTGGAGAGAAGCTACCATAGCTGTCAGTAAATTCTCGTGCAAGCTTACTAACGTGCATATCTGCAAAAGAGATAGAGATTGGAATTTGTCTGGCCTTAGTTGGCATGGGCTGCCATGTCTTTTGAAGGTTCATTTTTGCCAAATTTTGTATCAAATTTATAATGATTACGTAAATTTGTGGACGTGTAATGCTTTGAAATCATTATCCATTGAACAAATGCTTTAAACGAGGCATCCCATAGTATAAGGGGTTCGGATACAACTTACAATACGTTTTGAGTACGTAGGAAAAACACTATGGAAGCTTTCTCTCACCCGAGGCAAGCACAATAAACTGGGTCTCTTTTTAATACTGTCAAAACTTTTTAAAACATACTGCTGTGTACTTTACTTAAGCTATTAAAAGTACCGTACTGTACCGTACTAAAGTAACGTACAATAACTAATAAAACTATTATTCGGAATAGATTGGATTTCTCCGATGTTGCATTGCTTGTTATGCGTGTTTGTTCTACCACGCAATTAGTTTGGTGTTTCTTAGAATAACTCATAAAATTTCAAAACGATCTATGCTATTTTTCTTGCAACTTGATTACAAATATGAAAAATCAAGGCGGGCGGGACAGTTTATCATATAAAGCAAGCCCTATCCACACTCCGCCATGACTCCGCGAAATATAAATACACACGACGGCAGTTGGTCCATTATGTTCTTTCATAAAATGAGATCTATCACATGTACAGCAGAAGTGGTAACTGACCATGACCACTGAGCCCCCCACATCATCTTGCAGAAGAACATCACAAGCACAGATCAGTGAATCAAATCCCCGAAATCCGGATGTGGGTATCTTTCTGGTGATCAGTGGCATGGAGTCTGTTCCAGCTACGTCTTTTTCTATAGGTAATTTTATGCGTGTGATTGTGTATAAGTAAGTCAAGTGTGTTAAATTGGACGTCCGTTAATTTTGTGTACATAGTACTTTAATTTTTAAGCATGGTTCAATACTTGTAAATAACTCAATTACTAACTTGCGGAATGTAAACAATGTAAATAGCGATAAGATTTACTTATGAACGTAACGTAACTTAACGTAAGTTGATTTTTAATAGTTCTAGCTTTTTAATATTGCCCGTAAGGCTCTCGTTGGTGTGTATGTGCCTGTGGGACTGTACAAGTGTGCATGTGTGTGAATTATCGCTGATAATTTCAAAGCGGACAATAAAGGAATTTCAAAGCGGACAATAAAGGAATTTTCTTGCTGGTAGCTGACGAACAGTTTCACTACAGGAAAAATGGGTGAGAGTCACTGATGATGCGGTTGCAGGGTATATTCCAATACACTTGGTTTTATTGAGCGGTTTGTGAGGTAGTAGTGAGCAAAAGAGCAGTGAATGGGAAGTGACAGTCGTTGATGATGCAGTTGCAGTGCATCATCCATTGTATATGATTCAGAACTATAGTATGCCTGGTAGTTAGCAGCGTGGTCTGGTTCTAGATAACCATTGGTTACAAGGCAGCTGTTCGTTGCTCATGAATATTCATTTTGATGTGTGTGTCGTACGCGCGCGCGCGCGCGTTTGTGTGTGTGCGTGTATAAGTGTATGTGTGTGTATCGGAAGGGGCACAGGGTTATCGATTCAGTGAAATAAAATGCACCTTACTTAATAGGCCTGGTCTACTTTTCCACTCTAAATACTTACCAAATTTCTTGATCAGATCATTTAAAGTGCGGAGAGAAGCCAAAGCAATCAGTCAAAAAACACTTCTTTTTTAGAGGAATAAGGAGTACTAACCTGTTTCATCATAGTTCTGGTCAAGAAGCTGCAAAAAACGTTTGTGCATCTCCCAATTAGCAGGAAGTGAGTCTTTAATTTTCATTCCAGCATCAGCAAGCTCCTTGAATTTGCTCGTAATGTGGATCAAACGCGGGAATGCCACCGCAGCTTTGGCCATAGCATTTGCTCTGTCTGCAACATCATTAGGATCTGTACCTCCGCTTATCCAGGCTATTGGATTAAATGCTTTAGCAACTTCAATAGCAAACTCAGCAGTAAGTTGAATAACTTCTGCACCAGCACTTAGGAAAGCCTGTACAAGCAAAGTACCAATTCCATCATTTATCTTCACCAATGATTCGGAAATACGATCATTATTATCATCTATCAGACCCTTCAGATAAATTCGATCTTGCTGAGCTTTCTCACGGTCGAAGGCGGCCAGCCTCTCGAAGTACTGTCCCAAAGTGCTCCGGAATGAATCGCTTTGAGTTTTTAACTTCTTAAGTTGCTCTGTTTGAGAGGCAAACTTATCAGAGATGAAGGCTGTCATCAGAAGACCTTCATAGTTTACTTGTGTTTGGAGAACTTTCCGGGTTTTCTTCTCAGTGTACTCTGTCTTCAGATTGATCAAAGTTTTAAGAAGGTCAATGGTACCACAGTAAGGCTTGTAGGTAATACCTTCGCAGCTCCATTCCCCGCATACCTTAGCAATGTCATCCAAAGCCTTTTGTGCAGATATTTTCACCATATCTACCTTAAGTTTGCCATCTGCTGGAAACGCATCGGCATCAAACTGATTAAGTATATCAATCATCTTTGGAGTGCAATCAAAGCACTTCACGTGAACCGGTTTTCCACTGGGACAGTCTACAGACTTCATATATTCCTCTTCCTTATCAAATCTGCAATCACTCAGCTTTGTGGTGCCAACATCACATTCCACATTTTTCATGACGAAACGCGCATCAACTTTCTTCTCTGCAGTGTAGACTTTACCAAATGGTAAACTAAAAAGCAATGAGAAAGTTTAATATTGGTTTGCTGACAGGTAGCTTAGAATCGGCGGTATACACTAGTTAGGCGAGCTATGATTATCATTTATACAATGCTACTTTAAACTGTCATTACAATGATTCCACACCAACCGATGCATAGTCTATTGAAGTTGAAAACAGTAATTCTCTGAACCATGACTCTACATGATGATGCACGATCAGGAATATAATATAAAGAATGCAATAACCTGCACTCCGTTTAATATTCCTCCCAATCTTGTGGCTGAAGTGCGTCATCAGGAATATTAAACACCAGCAGTACGATGGCTTATTAAATGAATGAACGAAAGAGCGTCACAAGTAGTGTGGAACAATAGTAGTGCAATGGATTATAAGCTGAAAATACGGAAGTGCATCATCAGTGGTATAGAACACTAGCAGTGCGGTGGAGTATAAAATGAGTGGATGAAAATGAAAGACCATTGGTGTGAACCAACAACCATGTGATAGAGAACGAAATGACTGAACAGAAGTGAAGCACCAGTGGTAGTGATCATCAGCAGTGCGATGGAGTATGAAAGGAGTAACCTGAAGTGATGGAACATTCGTATGAAACACAAATACTGCGAAAGCGTATGAAATAAATGAGTGAACCGAAGTTCATCGTCAGTCATATGAAACGCCAGGTCTGGAATGAAGGAGCGTTTGGAAGTTTATGATCTGTGGTATGGAGCACTAGCATTGAGAAGGGGTGTGAAAGGAGTGTATCAACATAGTGACGGAACATCAACATTGGTCTTGCATAAGAAGTGTAGGAGTGAGTTATGCTAGTTAAAGGGTTAGGTGTCCGTTATGACACAGAAGGAATTTGGTCTCTTGCATGAGTGGAAGAATGCTGAACTGAATATCTCTATGTAATACTTTGCAGAGACATGAACCATTGAGATCATATTCATTAAATAGACCTACCACGTGTACATACCTTTGGTATGGATATCAAATACTTTGATATCCTAGTACTAAACTGTGCTACTTGTTGATATAAATGGATGCTGATTTGAAGACCCCTACGAGAGCTTCGAAAATAGTGATGAGGACACACTTCTCATCTGGATGCAGGGCTTCTGCAAATCATTGCACATTTCGTTATTCAGATGACGGTTTCAATGTTCAAACTTGCCGCTTAGCAGTTATCAATGTTCCCTTCGTTTGTTCTATTTCGCCGTGTCTATAATTCCACCCGACAAATACTGCCTGCACTGTCCTTTGTCCTGCCCGCCGCGATCACATCTGAAGGAAGTCATAATGCAAATGTTAAAGCTGGATCTTCCTCCCTATAGAACCTTCCATAGAAGATCTCCCTTATTTACAAACACTCGCCTTTTCTAGTCGATCTATGCCTGGATATTTTCAACGTACATTTTCGGGGATTTTTCGGTGAGTGTGTGTGCACGTGTTGTCTGTAAGTTACCGCCTTTTTGTCCGTATCCCTTTTGTTGTCAGTGTATTGAACATTAGCAATATGTGTGTGTTCTCGCATTATCTCTCACCACAACCCTAACTTTGTAGATCAGCTAGCACTTGGTGATTGATATTGCGGATGAATAGCCCCGGACGAAAATATCATCGTTTAGCATCTGCACTCAGGATTCCCGTTCTAAGCAGAATATTCGGGGACCAACAGTAGACTCAGGAAGACATTTGGGCAGGAAGGTAGGGAAGCAGGCAGGCAGAAAGCCATCAAGCCAGATTGGTAGGCAGGCAGGCAGGTAGGTAGGCAGGCTGGCGGGTTAGACGATAAGGGCAGGCTGCTCAATACTTTTTGTCACCGACGGGTGCTGGTGTCATCAACATGACCCCCGTCGATTTTTCAAAAGCTGCTCCCAAAATACAGAAGCTACGGTATGGAGGTTTTGTGACTTTTAGTTCCAGTAACTTTAAAGCAATACACCGGTCTAAAACCATTTTTGGCATGATAATAGAGCCTTCAAAAAACTTGACCGAAGCATTTTATTTCATGAAAAAAGCTGTTGTAGTTCCAGAGATATCTGCCTTCAAAGTCGAGGAAAATTTTGACTTGCTACCATATTTGTTCTGAACGCTAATTATGCATGACGCATGGTCAGACCAAGTGCAATTATCTCATCTTACTTGTCAAATTGCTC